>DWED01000791.1:0-10300 GCA_018245795.1 Protelbella ruficauda | reverse complement strand
TCTATTAATACGTGAAGCAAAAACTTTGTACCCATGTTTACGAAAATTGCACTGACGGAGGAGTACGAAATTTGGCACACTTATAGTTTACATAGAGGAGTGTAGAATGCTAAGATATATGTGTAATATGTATTACAAATACCTTAAGTTAAATTAAACAAACCATTTATTACATACGTTCCCATTGTCAATGTCAGACATGAGACGGATTGTTGTTAATAAGTAGCACAGAGGAAAGATTTATATACGCGTAGTCTTTGATATTATAACCTAGACAACGCTCAAACCGATTTTTTTATGATTTACGATCGAATTTCGATCGCTGCTGGGCCATTAGTAATTAGTAAAATAACAAACTTTAAATTACTATTTACGTTGCGTTTTGTTAAAATCACGGCCGTCCGTAACGTTCATAGATCAGAGCTGTTTAAAACGATAAACTATAAATGATACCGTAGTAGTGCTTTCTGATTGCGTCATTAGTTGGGTGGGTACAAGTACGACTGCGGATCGAGAGGTCCTAGGTTCGATCGCGGGTCGATTAATTTTAGGTTTTTCTAATTTAAATTCCTAGTGGTAACTCATAGTGTGTATTTGTGCTCGGTATAGGGCAATAGGTTTAATACCTATTCCTATATTCGTATAAAGTAACTGATGAAAAGTGTAAGTGTACTGCACTCATCTGCCTGCCTCTTCGGGGATTTACAGACGTGATGTTTCATTTACGTTCATTGTTAATAGTGCTTAATATAATATTAAAAATCCGTTGAAATATTGATATAAAATTGCCCCAATACATTTTTACTATGACACTTCGACAACGTTCAGTAGAATATGTATGAATATTATTGAAAAAAAGGGAGATTTTTTTTGTTAGTCGATATTCATTACTGAATGTGTTCTCTTAACACTTATATATAAAAATAATATGTAATGGAAATTGTGTACGTACTTGTAGAACCGATGACGAAAACTACAATTTGTATATTAAACACTAAAGTTGCGCTTTACGTTACCATATTATCGTAAAATAAAACTTGTACAATTTCGTGAGTAGACCGGTAACGCTCAATGTAAAATGTAACAAGAAATGTTGTTGTCCCAAACACTGTATACATATGAAAAAAAGTCGTTTTAGAATCTTATGCCTCACATAAAATTTGTATTTTTGAACTTTTGTCATAGATTCCAACAGAGGTGGAAGTGTCAGCGACCAGCACAACAACCCAACTTTGGACCTAACATCTCCGTCATGTAACGTTGATATCTTCAAAAATTTGAACGAATCAAAAACATCAGATAAGTTCTACTTGCTTCCGCCGCGTGGCTATGAACAAGGAAGTCTTTAACACTCCACTCAATATAACAAATTTCAAAATTTATTTGAAAAATATTAAGAACATTGTATTGTAATAGTCAAAATAGTCTTAAAAAACCTTTATTTTATTTATGGTAATTGACGGAATTGTATTCATTTGGGATATCTCCTGCGCTAATACAGGTAGTTACAAACAATCAAAAGGAATCGCAAATGAGAATAGTTAGTTCGTCCGTCTGAGATTAATGGATTTATTTTTATATTTATGACATCGTTTTATTTATTTAGTTTAAAATGCCATACGTGCATAAAACGAAACGATTACAGCATTTAATTTAGTGCGTATTTTTTGCACCAAGCACTGCACGTAACAAGTTTAACTGAATTTTTCCGTAATGCGTTCGTTCAAGTGACTCTTAACTAAATGAATTTGATATGTAATCAATAATTTTCGTCGCTAATTTTCATATTTTTTATTACACCAAAATTAAATTTAAACCCCGCCGTATTGTTCTATTAACCCCAGGAAGCTCGAACCTGGGAGCATTCCCTGCAAGTTAAACACTTACTTATCCTCAGGGATATCGTAAGGCGAATAATTTTACTGTCTCGTTGGTCGAGTGGTTGCAAGCGCGACTGCCGATCGGAAGGTCCTGGGTTCAAATCCCGGCTCGGGCACTGGATTTTTCTAATTTAGAATTTCTAGTAGTGACTCTAGGAGTCTAGATCTGTGACCGGTATATGGCGATAGGCTCACCACCTATTCCATGTGACGTAAACTAACTAGTGAAACGTGGGAGTGTACTACATTCCTCTGCCTACCCGTTCGGGGATTATAGGCATGATGTTACTTTTTTTTACGTTTGGTTATGAATAATTTGTTTAAGCAGGGTATAGGCTTATATTTAATAATAATGTCCTATAAATAGATAGATTATGTAACGTTTTTATATATAGGTACATCCTTTTCATAATCCTATTACATGAAATACCGCATCGGTTATTAATATAGTTATAATACGTATAACCATCTAAATAGGTACACGTTAATAAAAACGTACTACAATATGAATGAGCTTAATAGCACTTAACCAATATTTAGGCAAGCTCAGCTTTATAGGTCAAGATGCTAGCGTATATATTTTAGAAAGATTTAAGCAACGCTGTAACTTACATGTAAGTACTTCGAGTTTAAAAGGTGAAAAAAGATCTGTTTAAGTCCCCTGCTAAACATCGGTTACTCCTAAAGGGCTTTGCTTATAATCTCCACGCCGGGCATGCGGCTGGGGATCGCCGGCTGCGCCATACCATGATTTTCCAGCGAAATGGCGTCATTAAAATGTAATCTAAAGGCACAAAAAAATTCTCCCATTTAACAGCAGTGTCGCATTAGCTACCTCTTCGATGTTGCAAATGCATTGACAACGGCGACAAGTTTAGCCTGTATATATGTATATCAGTTAAAAAAAAACCTTTCACAAAACGTTCCATATTTAAATTTCCTTCATATCAGTGCTCTTGGTTCGATCAGATAACAGCACTGAATAGATGATCTGTTGACAACAAGCAATACATAGGTACATATAATGATAATATAGATAATCTGTGATAGGTAGCGGTACGACCGAAATTCTCTAGATAAGGGCTGCTAGTTATAAAGTCACGATTATGCATATAGTATCATTAATAATGTTGGTAATTTAATTGTTAATTTTATATTCGAAGTTCGTGTTCATACCTTTTATATAATAATAATTTGTTCCAGTATTCAAATTTAACAGTATAATTGAACAAAGTACTTATTATGCAATATATTTGCAATATGGTTAAAAACGTAACACTGTCTGTCACATACGAGCTTAAGTAGCCAAACATTAAGCATCGCCGTACATTATTGCTGAAGTCGGAATATTCCAGTAAATATGTAACCGCGTAAGTCAAAATTACTTACGGAAATATACAAGTAAGTGTTATGCGTTTTCGTATATGAATTATTTGGGGTGCGGACAATGCTTAAAACCCTGTGGCGCAGACCCGTTTTTATTCGTTTTCTAATCATTCCGGCACCGAGATCTATGTACCTATCTACGTAGGTCAGTAGCTTTGATACATTTAATAACTTTAACAATACATATACATAAAATGTAAATGAAACGAAAAATATATTTGGCATAAAAGTTTGAATACATCTAATAAATCCACAAACCCTGTATAATAATAAAGTAAATAACAAATTAACGAACTTTGTCACTCCCCAAGGAAGCAGCAACCGGTTAGGAGCTACAAGACTTAATTAAAAATATTCAACACATGTGCTGTATAAGTGTGAACTGTTCGTACATCGTTCTCGTTCCAAGTTAATTAGTTTATTTTAATATCGATGAAGGATTACATTATTGAAAGGAATATTTTATATTTATTTAATAAACATATTTATATCTTTCATTTTAGTATATTGCGATAGATAAGCCGTATGAATTGTTAAATACATAATATAATTATATTTACAGTTTGTAACATAATATATACTGTAAAACTTTTGCGAACGCACTCAAGTGTCCAGAATATGTCCACTCCATCATGAGTCTTATGAAATGCTCGAGGGAAAGCTACCTAGGACAGCGAGAGAGTCCTGGCCATCAGCACGGCCAGCAACAGAGGCTCATGGTTTGCAGCACTCCTGGATCCTGAGCTATACCACAAAGCAGAATATAATATAAATGCCACAGTATACAAATGCTCTATCTAAATACTCGCCGAACCCTTAATTCGGTGTAGCTCACCATATCCAGTACAGTTAACGTGGGGTATATCAACGGAACAAATAGATACCCATGCCCTACAGAACATCATGTACAAGGGCGCCAGGACTTTATTAATTATATATTTCAGTGAAATATTCAGAATAACGTAATACTAAACCTTACGATACTTACCTTAAGGGGTGGCGAATGCTTTGAACAAATGAAATAATCTTAGTACAGTATAATAATTCAGCATTTGAATGTGTAATGTAATACAGTATTAAATAATTGTGCTCTCATAACAATGATCACTAACAGTAATAGTTACTACAGCTTAGTACTTTTAATCCTGCTTACATATACATAGATAGATTTATTGACAAATTTAAAATTTACTATTAAAAATATAAAAATTCACCAATATTGTAACATGTTTATTATACTGTATTCATAATAAATGTGTGGCTAGTTTTGTGAGAATGCGAATAATTAAAAAAAAAACAAACAAACGAATGTAACTATTACGTACTATGGACGCGGTAAGTATTTATTTTAAGTTTCTTTTGTATCATTGTTTATGTATGTTTACTTAATAACACTAAAGTACATATATTGTAGTTAGAAAATTACGATACTTCTAGATATTAACTCTCACTTTATACTACCAAGACTCAGTTAATAATGAGCCGTCCTTTTCTTTTTCTAATTTAGAATTTCTAGTAGTGACTCGGAGCCTGCAATTGTGTCCGGTTTACGGCAATAGGCTCACCACCTATTCCATGAGACTTAAAAGTAACTGGTGAAACGTGGGAGTTTACTACACTCCTCTGCCTACCCCTTCGGGGATTACAGGTGTTTTGTTACGTCTCTCCATAAAGACATTAAGCAAGCAAGCAAGCTGAATAAGTAACACAATAACTGTTAGTATTATAAAATGAAAATGTAATTTTGTAATTGTAAATTTAAATTTTAATTGTAATATTGTAAATTGTAATACGTAATGTAATTTTAATAATGATGATAGAGTCTTTAAACAGAATAGAATCAGTCAAAAGAAAATGAGAAAAACGCCAGCAATGTTTATTGTTGGTTAGTAAACGTAACATGCAAATTTTGAAACTTGCATAGTTTGGGACCATCTCAGAAATCTCCCGATTGACAATGTAGTTAATGTTGCAACTCGATATAAAGATGAAAAACAATTTTTTTTCAGTGATATGGCTTTTTTATGATGTAGGGATGTAATGAAAGAATTTAAAATGGAGAGAAGTGAAATAGAAACATTATCAAATTTTTTTATTCACAATTTGTAAATATACTTATTAGGCATATTTTCTGATGAATTATTCTCATTTGCGATTGCTTTTGATTGCTTGTAACTAGGAGTATCAGCGCAGGATATATCCAAAATGAATCCGATTCCGTGAATCCATCAATGATTTCCATCCATCAATTCCGCCATCAATGACATAAAGTAAAACTTTTTTGAAACGTTTCCACGTTGAGATAATTTTAGTTCACTATTATAATACAATACTGATAACATTTTGCTTAGAAATTGGAAACTTACTATATTGAGAGGAGCATGAAATACTTCTACACTCATGGCTAGGGGCGGTAGCACGTCCAATCTATCGGAACTTTTGATTTGATCAAATGTTAGCTTTGCATCACATTGAGTTTATTATTAAGATACATACCTACATACGTATCTTCCCATCAGGTCCCTTACGGGGTAGGCATACAGCATGGAGTACCAAATATCTCTATTTGATTAATAATAAAGCATTGGATAAAAACAACTTGGTACAACAGTAAGTATTTACGAGTATGAGACCAAAAATTGCAATTCAATTGCCATATTGACAAATTTCTGTAAAAGTCTTAAGATGTCGTCATTTGTTTTTATAAATACAAAAGTGTTCAAAAACTCTTGACGAACATTCATTTATTTAACATTTTTTTAACCTGGAGCCGGCTCGAGTACTGCAATGAACTGTGGAATCCTCATTATGATGTATTGAAACATTACCAATGGCATTTAATTTTCCAGTACAATCTAGCCAAGCGTCTACCGACTTCTCAAGAACCACTTAACCATTTTAAAATAGGTCGTATTAAAGAACGCAGGGACTTTCTAGACCTTACATTCCGCTATAAATTAGTAAGTGATAAAGACTGTTCAGATCTACTACAAAATATATGTTTTTACGTTTGAACCCAGACCCTACTAACAAGACCAAAGTATTCACCTTTTGCGAGTTCCTTAGCCAAAGGTAATCTAGGGCTCAACACTACTTTGAATCGAATTCAAACGAAACAAAACGTAACATCACGCCTGTAATCCCCGAAGGGGTAGGCAGAGAAGTGTAGTACACTCCCACGTTTCACCAGTTACGGTTAAGTCCCATGGAATAGGTGGTGAGCCTATTGCCATACACCGAGCCCAGATCCAGACACCGAGTCACTAATAGAAAGTCTTAATAAGAAAAGTGCAAAAGTACTTGACCCGGGATTTGAACCCAGGATCTCCCGATAGGCAGTCGCGCTTGGAACCACTCGACCAACGAAGCAGTCAAAGTCTGTATAATTCTCGAATTCAAAGTCTGTATAATTTTCGCATTAAATACCTAAATGCGCTAAGTAACTTAAATACGTGTATACATACATATATATTGCGACAATCTGTATACATTTAAACAATTGCTTCGAAGTGATCTCACTTGGAAAGTTTGAAACGTACCTACAAACATTCATGTTTTTTTAGTGTATTTTTAATTAGGTACATTTCTTGTTTAATTATAATTATTGTCAAGTAAACAAGTTCGACAATTATGTAACTATGCGAATAAAATATTTTTCTTTCTTTCATTCTATGTATGCCGTGGTAATATATAATTAATGCAATATTTAGTTCTAAACATTATGTCTGTAATATTTGCAATGGAAAGGTTTCTTTTTTGTTATCCTTAATAGATAAAAACGTAGTAAATTTTTGTGCTTGTTTAAGATATTTAAATTCTTAAAAGTGTTAGTGTCACAAATAATCTAAAGAAATGCATAATACAATATATTTTATTTACTTAATTTTTTTGTATGAATATTTTATGTTTTCAAGACATAAACGGTCCACTATGAAGATATTACGTTTAAAGACGGATTGTTTTGCTAGTTGCTGATACTTCAGTTTCTGTTGAGAATCATGACAGAAACCCTAAAATATAGTTTATGAGGCGCGAGGCTTACCATCAATTTGTTTTCATACTTGTACGGTGCTTGAAACGAATAACTTTTGTTACATTAAAAGAAAGTACCGAGCATAGGTGTAAATTATGGTAGGCTATCACTAGTGCCCTTTTAGCATTTAATATATACTTGTTTTTGTAATCGGTTCTACCAGTAACCTACAAAGTTCCTGTGTCGTTTTATTTTAATATATAAGTATTATGTGACTGTGCACGATGATAAAACGTTGATAAAACTCCCATAATCGCCTTTTTACCACAATGACATATGTAGGTCTTGAATATCGCTTGTTAAACTTTAAGTCCTGCTTAAGTGACAATAGCCTTACACGTTCTTATCTAGCCGTGTAGAATTGTCTTAATAAAAATGTATTCGAGCAATTTTATATTTGCACTTCACAAGATTACTGTATTATATATCATATTAAGCGGAATTACGGTGTCTTAGTAGCATTTTAAATACTTCTGATCTATGAAGATTAAGCGCGGCCGTGATTTTAACAATATGTAACGTAAATAGTAATTTTAAGTTCATTTTTTTTTATGAGTTACATCATAATGTATATTTTCATGTGATCGGTAATATAGGGAATATTCGCCAATTCCATTATAGCTCTCGTGGCTCAATGGTAGCGCGCCCGGATTCTATCCGGTAGGTTGGTGGTTCGAGTCCACCCGGGGGCGATTTATCGATAAAATCAACTTTTTCTTTTTCTTTTCCAATTTTCACTCTTAATATTACATTTTATTTTTATATAATTTTATAAAAATATAGAACAATTTAAAACAAAAACTTCGAATATTTTATTTTTTTTATGACGGCTGCATTTGGCTTCATAATTTCTAAATACGGTGTCATTTATATGAAATTATAATAATATAATAATAATATTAATATTAATAATATAAATATTAATATAATAATAAAAATAATGATAATAGTAATAATGATAATTATTATATGAAATTGCGTACAATTAATTTTCATTTTCAAAACTACATTATTACGTGTACCTTTGTATTTTAAAATTATATTTCTTATAAAAGGTACTTTAACTACCAAATTGAATTAATAATCACTACTTGTAGTACAGTGCCAGCCTAGAAAAACATTACCCTTTAGCCCTATATAAGATACTGACAGTGTACGTGGCATCAATGTTAGGGGCTATGTTGGGTACGCTGGGTAGGCGGGGTACGCGGAGTACGCGGGGTACAGGGGATACAAGGGATTCCAAGCGGGTTATTTCCTCTGAATCGCAACACCTACCAATAACTTCTGTAACACTGACCCAATGGGTACGAAACTTCCTATTGAGTATAGAAGTTAGAGGTAAGGCAAAATACATATCTCCGTTTATGAAGAACTGTATGCCAGAATACGCTTAGGAAGGCGGTGCTGTCGCAACGGGGTGTAATTATAGATATTAGCCTCAAATATTAAAGTAACATACGATAGTAGGTTTAACTAACTGGTTTTGAACTACATAAACAGTTGAAGTTCAGTATACAGCGCATTTATTTAATACTGTACTAAAAAAATACAATTTACACTCAGCAGTCTACACTCGTACGTAAATTCACATCGTGTCCTTTTCTCGCGAGCGCCATTGTGGCAAATTTATAAAAATTGTTATTTTGTTGATGTTAACTTTTTGTGATTTCTTTGATCTAGTTAACACCTGGTGACTTATCTTTTATATATTATAATATATCTGCGATTATTTCTATTTTTAATGATTAGTTTATGGACTTTTTGGTACTGTGTTTTATAAATCGTATTAATTAAAAATAAACAAATAAATTAATGCTAATACTGGACACCTTTTCAACTTGTCTCCCATTTATGATAGATCTTCTTACCTATGCCTTCCATACTCTTAAGTCTAAGTGTGACTTGGTGTGACACATTTTTTTAATGAATTACACTCGTATGTGATGGTATAAGTCATCAGCTTGGTTGCTAGTCATATTTTGCAGAATCACTTGATGAACACATTCTTATGTATAGCTTAATTTTACTATGATCACCCGTTATCAACCTTTTTAGGTACATATATATATTATCAGAAGTAAAATATTTTAAATAATTATTTTTTTTTCATACATAATCAGCCTTTAGTACATTATCATAGGTAAAATATTTTTAATGCTTGATGACTCCCTCCTGCGTCGGGTGGTTGCATGCGCGACTGCTGATCAAGGCCTCCTCGGTTCGATTTCGGCCGGGAAAATAATTATTGTGTTTTTTTTTTCATTAAAATTCCCAGTAGTTGCATGGAGTGTAGATCTGAGCGTGATGTATGACAATACGTTAGCCAGCTGTTGCATTGTGGAACGTGTAACATAACTAGTGGAGCGCGGAAGTGCAAAACACTTCTCTGTCTACCCCTTTTAAATTTTAAAATATTGTTAGCCATCTACATACATTCTATATTCCATGACAAATGTAGAAGCACGTCAGGTCTGTAAGGACATAGAGAGATATTTGTCAAAGCATTATCTAATTTATTGGGATTATTTAATGAAATCCTTAAATAATTGTGTGAGTTCATGGAGAACGCGATAAATAAAATCTATCAAATATTGTTAGAATTAACCATCGCCAAATTCGGTTTTTGTGAAGTAATTTTATTAACTTAGTGAATGGATATCGAATACGTAACTCAACGTAAACTACGGTAATTATCCACTAATGAGGACAATGTTGTAGAACAATAAACACGGCTGTTCCCACAACGGCTGTGATAGTCGTCTTGTACAATACATAGATATAAACAATAAATTTACGACGGTGGCTTTGAATATCAGCTTGATTTAGCTAGCGACGACTAAAAGCATCTTTACCAGTTTTTATATACATTTATGCGTATTTGTATGTGTAAATACGTAAAAGATATGACGTGCTACATCTTGAAATAATTGTTATTAAGAAAAGGTTTGACTGCCTCGTTGGTCGAGTGGTTGGAAGCGCGACTGCCGATCGGGAGGTC
>DWED01000790.1:0-10301 GCA_018245795.1 Protelbella ruficauda | reverse complement strand
TATATGCGTGCGTGCGTGTGTGTACATTTATATATTATAGGTAGTTTATCAGCTGTCTTAGTTACTTACTTCCTGTCTAATTTTATCAAATACGCATTAATTACATTTTAGTTTTACGCACTTACACAGAAAATACTATAAAAGATGCTCGACGAAACCTAAAGACTTATAAAAAGTTTAAAACTCTTATACAAACGCAATCCCCTGTATTAAATATGAGAACGGATGCAGTTTCATGGTAAACCGGGTTATCTTATTATGATATAATTAACAAGATGGCGGATGAGCGTGTTTTCTCGGTTGTAAATAATTTGTCTTTAGCCGGTAAGGCCTGCTTTACAACAGAAGTTAGAAAGGTACTACGGCCTGATTAAATTCATTTTATTTCATATCCTAGTCGTAGCATCTTAATCTCATATAAGAACTTTCATAACTTTAGAAAGTTACAAATGTGGATCAGAATTTGAACCCCAGTGTCCTGAGTGGGAGGCAGATATCTGAATCACTACGTTAATTAAATTTTAATTTTAATACGAATCTTGAAATCTCAGAATGTAAAGAAGATAGGATTAAGCATTACACGGAATAAAATAAATGTAAATATTTTCTTATTATTTCAGTACAGTAGATAT
Organism: Protelbella ruficauda; assembly: GCA_018245795.1. NCBI lineage: Eukaryota > Metazoa > Arthropoda > Insecta > Lepidoptera > Hesperiidae > Protelbella > Protelbella ruficauda. The sequence continues at coordinate 9,669 of DWED01000790.1, read as the reverse complement.
CTAGAACAAGATTTTATTTATGCGGCCCTAGATGTCTATGTTAATGCTCAAAGAGATAAAATTGTATTATTCTCAGTTGCTACGAAAACGCCTAGCGCTAAACCATTGCGACGCTTTTATTCGTAGAGGATATCAGAGTTTATTTAGTTGTGAAATTTGAGTGAACCTTTTAATATTCAGTATAATTTCAATTGAATTTCCGCTTAAGAATATTATTTAATTTCAAAGGATTTGTATTAAAATAAATTAAAGTTGACAATGAATAATTAGAAAGTATAATCAAACAATACATATTTAAATATAAACTGTATATTTTTAATATAAACAATGCATACTGTTTATTTTACACGGTACTCGTTTCGTAATAGTGCGGGCGTAGTCCTAACTAAATTCAGTTCGCCTTAAAATAGGGAGAAAACCCTGCAGTCGCTTCTGGGATTAATCAGGATTGAAATGAAAAAAACTTTAATGGGCAAATAGTGCCTGACAGGACAATATAATACACATGAACAAGACTTATTCATAGTGTAGGTGTTAACTTGTGCAGATTCGAAGTCCAAAATCGACTGATAATTAAAAACAAATACATCTTATCAAAATAATGGTGTGATTAATAATGGTCAGTTTGGACCTAATAGAAATTATATTATCACAAGACAAAAATATACTTTATACAACATTTTGGTTTTCGGCATACATAAAACACAAAATAATTAATGATAAATATATCTCATTACCACACATTAAATATTTTTTTTGTTATTTAATTCATTTCTTTTTATATTGAACCAGTACATAACCTTAAACTTAACATTACAAACTTAACATAACCTTATACTGTTTTTTATATACGCGACACAATAACAGGTCATTCATTCACTCATGACATTTTCACCCTCCGTGTTTTTCACTTTAGTTTAATCTCATAGTGACCCAGAAGATAAACTCCCCTATTACAGGTGTTTCCAACAATGGGAAGTCATAATCTCCACACTTCACGCTCTGGCTAGTTATAATAGGGGTGTGTGAAAAATTTCCTCTTTTTCACACAGACAATATACAATAAAGTGTTATTGGTGTCATAAGTTCCCAAAAGCTCCAAACGTTACGTATTTCTTTGTCAAAAAATACAAGGGTAATACGATTTATAGAATACCATTAAATCTATAGAGTATAAAAAAAACTAGATGTATCACAACAATATTCAAGAAAAAGCAAACAAACATTCGCTATAGATTTGCTAGTAGTTTCTAAATTGATTTTGTACGAATATACAAATTTATCCGTTTCAAGAACATCTTCTCGATAATTTACATTATTATGTATTTTACGAATACTTCTGCGTAAAAATTTTTCTCCCTGACATTAATACTGATACAAATATACAATTAAATACAAAAGCAAACAGATACAATAATGTAATGTCTTCACAGTCATAGTGCATAAGTTCCTCATTCTCTATTACGTTCAGTGGGATATCACTGAAACCATTAGCACAATTAGTTAAGCCATTATATTTTCAATTAAAGCCATTAGTACTGGCATGTTGGATAATTGCACATACGTGAGAATTTACGTTACAATCCCTAATTTATTTGGTTATGATATTAGTGTCAAGGCGTCAGCCGTGGAATTAATACCGTCTCAGTCGTCGACAGCGTGATATTAATGGTCGCAGTAATTATCTTAAGACGAGGTCCCATTACAAAACAGGAATGGGATTCTTAATACACATCCAACGTTACGTTAAAGAGTGAACTTGTTTACAGATGCCCATCTTAAAACAAGTCTAAAGAGTCTTTGTTACTTGTTACTCAAAAATTACTGGCGCACTAACTTGTAATTACTCCCGTAAATATGTCCTGAGTATGACCATGTATGCCGAGAGTAAGTTTAATCACGCTTAAACAAAAAACCCGGTAGGAAGTTATGCTACTTGCTGTTGGTAAACATGGAACCAAATTGTTCCATTCAGGTGATTAGGATATTTACAAAATAAAGGTACTCTAGTGTATGTTTGGCGTCAGGTGACGTAATTAACGAAAAGGGATGGAAAACTATATCTGGGTACTTGAAACTCGAATATGGATTCATCCAAAATGATCACATAAATTTTTTTCCTTGAATCAATACACTTAATTTCAAATTCATTCTTTATGAGCATCAGATTCCTTCAAACATGATTCATCATCATTAAAACTTTGACACCATAATGAAAGTTGACACTCTCTGGGGCGCCATGCGTTTTGTGTCAAAGCACTGCTAAGTTTATCGGACTCGTTGGGATGATGGAACGATATTTAAACTTGGAGATGTTAATTGAGATGCATATGAATTGTTGCCTCCAAAATTTAATTTCCAACACTTTATACAAGTTTGTTATCATTCAGAAATTGTTATTTGTTTATCACATAGATAGTGTTGTTTCATTAATGGCTTATTTTGCGTATGTGTTAAGAATATTTGACTGCACGTTAGACAATGTAAAAAAAAACCTACTTATTGTAATATTAGCTGGCCGAAAAATTGCTATTTTACAATATTTAAACAAGAGACAATGGCTCACTCATTTTCATTTTTTCATTCAAAAGCAGCTTGTAGCAAAGCTGCTTGCAATATTTTTTATCTAAAATAAAATAATTATTATCCACTGAAGTAAGAGCACGGAATATCTCAGTTTAATCTTAATTCCTTTGCATTTTTTCGTTTTATCTTGCAACCATCTAACAATTTTCTCATCCATTTCAGGTAGTTTCAATTAGTGAGGGTGGACCAAAGGAGTTTTTATTTAAGAATTTTCAAAAACTGTTTTAAAGGAAAACGAAAACTGACAAAGATAAATGGAAGAATGAACACTTCCGGACTTCGTTTTAAGTAGAAAATATTGTATGGAACATTCTGTTTTAAATAAAACATTATGTGCGTTTAAATTTCAAGTCAGGTTTGTGATGATTCAAAAAAGGTTGACCTAGCCTGGGATTCAAAACAAATTTATAATCGCACTTCAACAAATCATACTACACACATTGAACTTTTTGCTACATTTTTACATAATCATAGTTAACCTACAAATCATATGTTCATCACATTAGGGCTATACAAAGTGCTTCTTAAATTTCCAAGTTAACGCTTACACGTGGGTAAACGGTTATGAAAAAAGCCCCAGTGTTCATGTCTCCCATAAATCCATAACCCGCGGTGTCGTCGTAGACAAATGCGTCATAACTCAAACAAGTTGAAAGGCACACGCGGGTAACCTGGATGCGTTACGTGACGTCACAGCAACCAGTGTCATCACAGTTATGAATGGCCCAGGAAATAATACATAAATAAACTATAATGTACTATAAATATTCTAATGTTTAGAATTATACCACATCATTTTGAAACATTGATTACTGTGAGTTTGCCAAACTGAATGATGAATTATGAAATGTAAGTATTTGGATATATAAAAAAAACGTACCATCACGCCTGTAATCCCCGAAGGGGTAGACAGAGGAGTGCAGTTCATTCCCACGTTTCACCAGTTACGTTTACGTCCCACAATTGAATTGGTGATAAGCCTATTGCCATACACAGGGCACACATCCAGACTCCGAGCCCCTACTAGAAATTTCTACTAAGTCAGAAAATTATGCGAGTCTATTATATCTACAATGAATGAAGTCCTTGTCTCCGTTTAGAGGCATTAAGCGTGGTCTATGTTATTTACAATGTTACTAATATCTTTACCAAATACCCGAACTCGCTTTTACTGGTTATACGTCCCACTATGAATAGGAGGTGAACATATTACCATACATCGGGCGCAAATACAGTCGCTGTAGGTAGGTAGCAGGTAGTGTCGAAAATTTTAAGGTACAAAACTCAATATTTTGGCCGACCCGTGGTTCGAACTTAAGACCTCTTGATCAGCAGTCGCAGTTACAACCACTCGACAAATGAGGCAGTCTAATTCAATCTAATATTAACTAGTTACACCCTTATTCTGAAAAACGTTGTAATTGTAATTTAATGAATAAATATATATTTCAATGCTTTCATGGTATAAAAAGTTGTATGATGTGCACTTTAAAAGATTAAATATTCAGGTGGATTAAATATTCTAATTCGCAAATCATTCCGATGCCTCTCATAAATTTATTACTTTTTAATATAAACGAACCGGAACGTGTACGTCTGTAATTTGTTATGATATAATAACATTCTCCTTTGATGTGAATATGTAAATTGTCGATTCAAATTCTGTACACGTATAATACACTTCCTTTTACATAATCAAGGACTAGATAATTTACTAAATTACGACAAAAGGCCTCTTCGCGCAGGTACGTAATGTACTGGCAATTGTGTTCATTGTAGAACCAGGAGACAGAAATTCGGCAGATATTCCGAGCGAGCTGCTATAAATGGAGGTAGGTCGGCAGAGGTCGTGGCGTAACTAACGATCTTTTATTGCACAACTGACGCAAAACAAGCTGTTATTAAACGTATAACTTTTAATATTAGTGAAGAGTTGTATAAAGTTTGGTTTCTTTTCCCGTTGGGGGTGAAGTACATCAATCTTGTTGCGCGGGCTACGGCGTGTACCATCGCTTTATTAAATTTAGGTAAGCTTCGCCTTGTATCGGTTACGGTATCACGACTTCAGATTAATTTTAAGTCATGTCAAATTTATGTAGGCTTTAATATCGCGAGCGTAATATAAAGAGCGTTAATACCACGTGTGTAGGCGGAATGGAGTGAAATTGTTTGTGATGTATCACAAGAACATTTTTTGATACTGAGTATTATACATTTACATTAATATCTTTAAATATGACGGAGAAAGCGCCGTGTTCACGTTTTAAAATGTGTGACGTCAGCGCTGCTGACATCACGATTGTTATCTTGATGGTCACTAGTCTTTAATTTTCCAAGAAAACACAAGTATAACCAAAACTTCGTATATTCAACTGACAGCGTAACGACTTATTTCAAAAGAGGTCCGTACTGTCCGGCGATTCGAACAAGAGTGCCTCGATTACGGGCTGTGCGGCCTTATTTAAAGCGGTGTCGGATAAATTTGACTCGTCGTAATTTATAATGTTGGTAGCTGGGACATCCTTTAAAGTTTTTTCTAACTTATCAAAATAATTGTTTATAACTTCAGAAGTTACATTAGCACGAGCTCTTATAATATTTTGCGCATATCTTTCCGAGATTTTGCTCTTGTGCCTTTTTAAAAAACCTGAGGCAAAATCAGCTCCAGGCATATTGTTCTTAAATCTTTTACAGTTAACCCCTTTTCTAACTAAAAACTTCTTTACTAGTAGCCTTAGATCATATTGGTCCATTGGATAGCCCCATTCTGAGCATAAATTTATATTTTCGAAGATCATATCTTCAACTTCTGGTCCGAGCACTGTCTGCCCGCCCATGTTTCTCACATGTGTACGAGTAGTATACCTGTAAAGTACTGTATGATCTATATTATATTTAGCTGCTGCTACTCTGTATGACATATTATTGAGCCTCTTATCTTCTAAAGCATGTTCTATATCTTCTTTCTTATATGATAAATGTCTTTTACCTCGAGGATCAGGCTTATACTGTCGAGGCATTATTAAGAAAACTGTAACGATACATAAATTATAGCAATAAATGTTAAAAAGCACTACGTTCTAATAAGAACTGCAAATTACAATATTAGCGTTGTTAGTAATCCCATAACTCGTTGTCAATAACCCCACGAGCTGTTGTGAGTCACCCCCTTTCCGACAAAAAATCTAACCTAAAAGTTTAATCTCATATTACTTAGAAACAAATGCGGATTTCTCTTACCTTTCGGTGTATTTTTATCAAAATATGTAGTATCATTACATTAAGGAAATACTTTTAAGTCATAAAGCGTAACTTTTTAACACTGATAACTACAAAGTTTATCAACAATTCAACTAGTAACGATCAAATCGACTTGTTTCTACGTAAAAACGGGCGGAAATAGAGTGAACTGTCAGAACGAAATGTTGCCAACATAAAAAATAAAATTCGTTCAAAAACTAACGAAAATACTTTTTAATTAGACAGTATTAAAAAAACCAACATCTTCGTGTGTTTTTTTTTCCAAAAGTGTTGTAAATCACCCCTCAGTTGTTTTACACCCCAGATTACGGTATATACATATGTATATATTGTTACAAACCGCGAGGGATGGGATTGCGAATTATTAAAAACAATACCGCCACAGTTTTACAATTTTACTATTAAATCTTACAATGGAATTTATTACTATAACACTAAATACACAACTAATCACAGTGACTAATTAACAGACTCTAACTGAATATAATTACAACAAGAAATAGCCTTAATGCAAGAATACTACGTCTACGCGGTAAACTAAGGTCGTTACGGCCTAACGCCTGGAGAAAGAGTGTCTTGACGGCAGATCCCGACGCTGGTACTTATTGGGCCGCGTAACCCACGCCACGCTACCAAAGCCAACCTCCCCCACGCACCGCGTGCTAGGGTTCCAAACTGCGGCGTGTCGCGCCGCCCTGTCGCCAGTCGCCGAGACGTGTCGAAGTGCCGAACCGATTTGCTGCTTAACATTCCAACGGTTTATTGTTCGACGGCAACAAGTGCTGCCACGTTGATGTTTATGTTAAGAATATATATATGTATAAACCATTGTTTTTAATTAAATGAGGATGAAGATGGCTGCAGACATTTTTAGGTCCCTCTGCTGTGCACGTTTGTCTATCTACGTGCCTGAGACTTGGTGTATATTCCAATGTTCCAATATTCTATGAAGTGGAGAACTATACGGACGAAGATAATGGAATGTAATATGATAAATGACATAGTATCGAATATCGATCATTCAACGTAATACGTCACAATGATGTATTAAGGTCAGTCCATAACGCCAAAAGCTATGACAATGTAACGTATCCTTACGTAAACGCGTACAAAGGAAAGGACCATAAACAAGGGCTATAAAAAGCTATATTTATTTTGTTTCCACACATATTTCACTCCATAATGGAAGAGTTAAGAACTTAAAGGATACGAGTGGCGTAAATGATAGTTATATTTACTGGACAGTCAGCTTCAACTCTAGAAATATTCGTCCCAAACACCATGTAGTTGATTAAATTTTATTAAACATAAATAATTGAGCATTTTAATGCAAAACAAACAAACATGACTAACAGTAGCTTTAAATATTTCTTTCCAATTAAAATAATGTTTCTGGGAAATATATCTAATCGCATAAAATAGTCCTGCCTTAAGCAAATCCTTAATTTATTCCTAACTGCGTTGCAGTATCATGATGAGCTACACTTATATAATATCCTGCATGATGTCACTTCGCTCAATCATTAGATTTCACCAGTATACTTTTTATTTATCTCCAACACGCAACCAGTTCTGTCTGGGTAGTTGCCAAATACTTATGGATAACAGTAGCTCAAATATTCACCTGTCAATGTTTGCTGTATTATTCTCAGTGATGGACATATGTGGTCTTTGATTCTTACGTTACTGTCGAAATAAAAAATATACAATATTTCTATTAATAAGTTAGAAAATTGTTATTTCGCTATTGGGCAGACCCGGACTTAAATGGAACGATGACATAGTCAAGGCTACGGAAAACGTTGGATCGAACAAGCAGAGGATCGTTAGTTGTGACGATGTTAAATGGAGTCCTATATTCAATAATGGACGTCTCAAGGTTGAAATGATTGAAAATTTAGACAAAAATTTTAATAAATTCAAACAAATTGCATTAATCGAGAAGACATTCGGTAACTAAGACAGAACCCAGACAAGCGGACAAAGGATCACATTAGCGAAATAAAAGACTCGTTGAACAAACTCTTTAGAAATTTGCCCTTCAAATTACTAATTACGTTAAAAGGGGTCTGGAGCAGAAGGGGTTGAGAGGAGGTGATGAATTAGGGAAATTCTCTGGATGTAAGATGTTTCATTTTTTATGAGTTGAGTGAGAAATAAATTCTAATGAATTATACAATTAGATATTTCATGTTACACAATATAAATATATTTTTAAATTTTTTTTTTTTTTTTATTTCTCACTTCAAACCAGATACAGACAGACATACAATATAATAATCCGCCAAACTATGTACAAGTTTATAGGCGAATAAGTAACTCTCCGTTAGATCTTGCCAAAAACATACAAACACACTTAAAATATAATAATATAACTAAATGGAACTGACTAACTATTGATACAGTATTTACCTGGAACGATGTTGTTGTTATAGTAATAATATAGTAATAAATGAATATATGATACTTTACAACAATAGAACACTTTCCAGGCTATATTTAACAATCAATTTTTTTTTTTGTATCCATTTTACTTATAATAATTTTTTAATGGGTAGTATGGTCGTAATTTTGTATGAAAATTTAACTGTGGACTGGTAATTGGTAATTTATGGACTGTGTGCAAACAAAATTTACGTAACAAAGTGAACGTTAGGTTCATTTTTTATAATAGGCTTTTTTTATGTCACGTTGAATACATTTTGGAATTTCATATAGGCACTTGAAATGAACTACATGAAAATGTATCTGTATGTATGGACTGTATGCAAATAAAATTTACGTAACAAAGTGAACGTTAGGTTCATTTTTTATAATAGGCTTTTTTTATGTCACGTTAAATACATTTTGGAATTTCATATAGGCACTTGAAATGAACTACATGAAAATGTATCAATGTTACATAAAAGATGTACAGAAATTATCTTGCAGAGGAGATTATTAAACAATTATTTTCAAGTCGTTTTCGATAAAATCCATCGTCATAAAACAAAAATTATCATAATCTCAAAGATCGTTTAAAAATCTGATTGCCGATATTAACGGTGTTTTATTTACATATTATACAACTGGTTCATGCCTCCAAAACATACCGAAACGTAATTGCTGCCGTTTTTGCTTTCATATCTCACGTATTTGTCTTCTACGTACTCGTATTATCTAGATCTTCTGCATTATAACAGTTTTCGTGCTCTCACGTGCTGTATATAATATGTATGTATTTTTAATCAAATTCTTTTGTAAATAATAAAACACATTAGAATATTTAAATATATTTAATCACACTTCACATTATACATCAAATGGCCTTTATGTAGTAGAATTGAAATAAACTTTTTACATTAATTTAAATTTTTAAAAAATCACGAGTCAAACAGAAATTCATTTTATGCCTAAACTATCAACCCACGCTGTAAGCACTGCTTCTTAACCCTAATATTATTTTTATGTCACATGGGTCCCTTTCATACGAAGGCCAATGATTGGAAGGCAAGTGGATATTACTTCAAATAATTACAGCTCAACTAACATACGCTAGTTACTACATTATTTAATTATTGTATGGTTTATTTCCAACTAATTTTCCTCAAATTTTATTCATTTACCCTTCATTGGCTAAATATCAAATAACATTTATTACCAGCGACCCAGGCGAGTGGATTCAAGTAAGGTATAAGTATTTATTATAAACGTAACATTACGCCTGTAATCCCCGAAGAGGTAGGCAGAGGAGAGTAGTACACACCCAAGTTTCACCAGTTACGTTTACGTCCCATGGAATAGGTGGTGAGCCTATTACCATACACCGGGCACGGATCCAGA
>DWED01000789.1:0-10302 GCA_018245795.1 Protelbella ruficauda | reverse complement strand
ACCCCACATCTACCGCTACAGCTACAACTCCGTTTTACATGAACAGTATGTACGTACAGGAAACAGTCAAGGAACAAGTCGAAAAGGAATGCGAAGTACATTGAACTAACTTTAAAGTAACAAAATATTAGGTTGAGGTTGGAAATACTGTAATGGCAATTTTAATTAATATACATATTTGGGCAATTTTAGCGCCATCGTAGAGCATGGGTGATATAGGTTCTTGTTGGGCCTTTTTAATGTGAGGAATCGATTCATTTGTCAAATAAAAAGTTAGCAGAGCTCTATCTTTGCATTTAAAACACAATCTTTTCATCCGAGACCTGTCTGTTGGATACAACTCAAAGTAACGGGTAAGAGGCGACTTAGCGGTTATAATTTATGGCCGTGGATCTTCGGAACAATTTAAAACCGCGAACGATCGACACGAAACTCCTTTAGAGGATACATATTTCCTTAATGAATGATATTGATCGCTCGCGAGGCCATAAGCGTATAATTTATGATCACGTATATCCCGGAGTTCACTTCTGCAGCCGAAGGTGTGTTATTTATACCCCCTTTTTTATTTATACCCCCTTTTTTCGCAGCTCGTAACGGCTGGCAATAAAGGGGACGTAATTTTAACTTCACGATTGAAAACTCGATTGGCCGGTTATGTGGCTTAATGAGTTTATATCAGCAATGAGTGGCAAATAACGGTCGCGGTACTGAATCACCGAATGCATGTTTCGAGTTATAACAATCACTACTACAGAATTAGCTTGCTTTGTATTTTACACTAAGTTTTTAAAAATAAAAAAATTTGAAATATCTATTCTAGATAGTTATTAAAATGGTCTGAAACGTATTTGGAATTGTACGGTATTAGCATGAAATACCGAAACATGTTGGAATTACAAATATCAGTTGTGAATCTTTGTCTTTATTTTATCAATTAGTTATTTGTGAAAGTGCCATCTTTACTCTATTATATTGATTTTTATATGTATGCTTTTTACAGAACTGATAAGAGCCTATAGAAAGGTTGTATCCACTACAGCTTAATGTCACCTGGATCTAAATTGTTGAGTTACCGCAAAAACGCTTTTATGAATGACAAATATATTTTCAGTTTATAATTAACTGCGCAGTTTTACGAGTGAAATGATATTTACCTACTCGTTCTCTAATGCAATTTTTTACGATGTATTTAATCACAACGTACGTTGAATATTGTACGTACATTTTTACTACGATATTAATAAACACGTTTAATATTAAATGCGCAAGGGTGGATCTACGAATGAAAAGTCAATTTCGTCATTCTAAATGAAGGTTTATAAAGTGACAAAGATATCAAATCTACTTGTTGCTAAGTAATATATAACTTGCAATATAATCAATGGGTCACGTCACGATTCTAAGGATAGAGACATTTGGCACTCTATGATCTCTGCCTAACTCGTGAAGAATTTAGCACAATGATATAATAATAAGTAATGCAAAAAAAACGTAACATAACGCCCGTAACCCCATCGGCCCGTGGGCAGAGAAATGTAGTATACTCACACGTTTCACCATTTACGTTTACATTTCATTTAATAGATAATGATAATATAATAAGCAATGGACCTATTTATATATAAAAAATCTAATTAAACGAATTGGGCATCGAAAAATTCAACTTCTTGGTACTAAAAATCCGAAAGATGCGCGTTACTAATTGTCTATAATATTGCCAACTTAACGCGTTGTTGTAGAAGTTTAAGGGACAAATGAGCATAATACTGTCTTCGTATATAACATGTACTTGAAAGAGCCACACTTTTAACCGTATCATCGTAAATAAATCCACTTGAAAAAGCAATGCTTTCAAGAATTTAACGCTCCTAATGTGGCGACTCCTGTACATTCCCACACTACGGAGAAGATAAATCTTTGCCATACCCCGCCTTCATTGCGGTCCATTAACTCGAAACTTGTTGTATCTCTACAAATTCGTACGTTAGATACATACGTAAAGCACCTAACTCCACATAACTCGGGTAATAAATAATGCCTCGCGCGTCTCAGACCTGGTTAGGTTCTTTGCGCCTTTAACTGATTTAAAACTACATTGTTGCCTCTTTTATATTCATAACGCATATTTTAACTTGAGCTTAAATTTTATTAAATCTCACAATAAAATATGTTCCTACACTAAACCTTTGAAACGAAGCAAAAAGCAGAAACATCTTTGATTTATACGTACCGCCTTTAAGCGAGGATTATGTTCGCACTTACTCATATTATTTTTTTTATTTCGTTTATTATTCGCAACAATGTTACATGACCCTCGGAGTCACTTAACGAAAATATGGCGTATTAAATCGCATAAAGAAAACAGTGTTTTCAAGAAAAATAGTTGAGTATAAAAGGAAAGTTATAAGAATGTCGTAACTCTCGACATAAATTTTGTGAATGGCTTGAAAAGAATCTATGGCGAGAGAATTGTTAATAAAGATATAGAGCGAGCAATGTATTACGGGACATTAGTGACGTTTTACGAGTGGTATGATGGCATGATGGCCGATCCAGTGAATGCACCCGGAGCTCCCGCCATCAGGACGATATTCGGCGGCAATTTATCAAGCTCAAATGATTTGTGAACCGGCTATATTTCGTATCATTACAATCTAGTAGACAAGCGAAACTGATAGTAATCAAATATTTATCTACCATTACAACTACAATTGAGGAATTCCAATTAATAACCATGTATATTTTAGTTACGTTATGAGTGTAGTACAAAAGTACCTAGTTTCTGAATAAATATTTTTTTAATGGAACAAAATTTTCCAATTCTCTGACAATTATAATAATAAAATGTTTGGGAAGATGATTTTTTTAACAACTTTTATCATTAGTGTCGAATATCATTCACAACGGTGAAGGAGAATATTGTTAGGAGAATTACACACTTTAAAAATCTGCGTAACGTTCTCTGAGATGTGTGAACAACGGGCACAGCGTGGAATCCTACGGTCTTAAGTCTCCTTAAATTAAAGGAGAACTCTTTCCAAAGGTTAAAAAATAAATACATTTAATGTATATCTTGCAATATACATAGGTATTTATGTTAAATGTAACAAAAAATGAACCGTCAAGCCCACAAAAAGTGTACGTTCGTGGTGGTTGATGATATTTTACATAATTTACACATATTCCGTATATATTCTAGAAATGTTTCCACGGTACCTATCTCAAACTGGCCATAAATGTCCCGAGCAGGATGATATTTTACGGCGGCTAAGAGGCGGGGTGAGCTGCCCTTATCTCCATACCTACACATGGGGACTGACATCCAAATTTATCGACTTTTAAAAATATACAGACAGATTAAAAACAGATAACGCATCCGACCCGACAGTTGAAATTAGAAAAATATCATTGGATGGTGCAATAAAAATTGTTTTTGAAGCTGTAGATTATGTATATATTCGCCTACATATATATATCCATATATGTATATACAAGCATATTGTCCAGCAATATTTTCGCTGTTATAAGCCTTGTTAGATGCATAAAGCGATGCCCATGGAAAATAATGTCTATGGCATCCTAATGATATAATAGAGTTGCATTAATTTGTTATCGTTACAATGATTTACCATCTTGCTATTAAACGTTTCATGAATATCTATGTAGGTATATTTTTAAACTGAAAGCCAGCGTTACTTACGTGTTTTTTCTTGCTAACCCGACTCATTTAGGATCTACCCAAAGCATTTCACGGCCGCGAGCAGTTGAAAAAGCATCATGGATAGGTCCGAAGTTAGTTAAACTGTGCTCAATGTACGTTAAGAAATAAGTAATGTAGTAAGTTAACCCAGCATTTAATTTAATCTTCACAATAAAATTTATGCTATTTATTAGATTTAAGAATATACAATATACATACATATTTAAAATTTTTTACTATTATGAAGATGATATGAATTTTAATTTAATGTAATTAATGGTACAAAGAAATAAATTGAGAAAGTGTTATTCCACACTCATTATTTAGATTAAAAATAAGCTAGAGTATGTGAAAAACAAGACAAATAATTAATTAAGAGAGTGTGTACGCGTTTGTGTCGTTAAATTAAAATACAGCGGATGAACTTACCGTTTGAACGAAGTCTATGTTTGCGCTGGTTGCTCCGTTTTCGGATACTGTTAAAAGTCGTCACAGACAGAGCTATAAGATATATTAATATAAAGTGCTATATTATCTTAAACTACCAAATGGCCAGTAAACTAACAGTCGGTAGCTATGCCATAATATACATATATCTTTTCGGTCATTATCTGTGCAATATTTATGCTTTGCTATACCGAGGTGTGTTGCTATCTCTGTTCGCATATTTTGACGACGAAGAAAAAGCTACTATGTATATAATAGCTACGCCTGTTATTACTTGAGCGTTACTACAGAAAGTATATATGTTGTTATATGTCATTCTATACCTTGGTATTAACATACAATCATGCCTGTATTTTTCCCCAAGGGTAGGCACCTCTGTAGATCTCCACGTTTCACCAATTATGTCACATGTCCCGCGGAATAGAGGGTGAAACTATAGCCAAACCCTGCAATATACATAAATATATACTTATAATATAACTCAGTCTGTGACGACTTTAAAACTGATACCGTTCTTAAATACGAATTCACGTGTAAATAACGAGAAACTCGGAATATAACTAATTAAAATATTTGTCAGGCAAGTCTACGGGTAATTGCATGTTATTATAATATGTGTAATACGCATATATGGCTTTGATGAGCTCAGTGCCGTCGTTATGTGCGATACAGTGATCAAGTGATTATTTTATAAGTCAGTAGCATAGTTTTATTGCATATTTATTACAAGAAAACATCAATAGATTTTCTTGATATTTTATTGGAGTTAAGTGGCACGTTTCTATGTGGAAACATTTACTCGTATAACAATATTTAAACTAATAGATGACGTTGTAAAATGTAAAACATATACGTGTGTAAATATTATAAAATCGTAATCATTAGCTTGTTTAAGTCCGTTGCTGGACATAGGCCTGCCCTCAGGGGTTCTTGTCCGTAACTTAGGTGAATTGAGGATCACATAACATGGCTTTTTGCACCGCCTACGCTGCTGTCTGTTAGCGGCAAGGGCATTTAGCCGTACCTAAGCAGGCAGCGCTATACCGAGAAACCAGCGCCAAGCTTAGTCGCTTCTTACAACTCCCGGATGTGGACTCCCTGATCCCAGCATAGGATCCGAAGATATATTATTTTACCGTCTCGACACAGATAAAATGTTATTCTAATCTCCTTGTAAACTTTAACGTAAGGTACCTTATACTTTAACGTACCTACATACATTAATTTTACCCTATTTTGTAAGCATTTGCTGAATGTTATAGGAATATGTACATACATGTCAGATGTATGTAGATATTGCTGACTCTTTGCAGCGAGTTCAGCGTAGGTCAAACCTGTTACCAACAAGAAACAATGTTTCGTATAGGAGCGCGAGTTTATTTGGATAGTCATTACTTAAAATCTTTTTATTTAGCTGTAGCTGCAGCGTGAGGCTTGGGGAAATATTTTAGCACGCCGCTCCAGGACCGATTGACAGCAATACGGGCTAACAATCGACCCGTCTGTCGCATGTTTTTAGGCTATCCTTAAAGCATTTGACGAAGTGTAAGGATTACTCGATGGATCCTCTGAAATACCAGAAGATTCGTGGAAGCTTGTAACTAGCATCTATTCTTCCAAATGCACTGCGCGCTCGGTATTGTTTCATTTTTTAAATATTTTTCAATTTGAAAACTTGTCGAGAACACAAACGTATCAAAACCTCACGATACGCTTGGAAATAGGAGTTTTCTCCTCTCTACAATGTTGCTAAAAGACACCTTAATTAAACAAGATTTTGCACTCATGTCACCCTGAGAAATCACTTAGGAACTTAAGTGCAGAAATCTGTCTTTCAGATATTGAACAATGTAAGGAACATGGTGCCTTTGTAATAGAGAGAGAATGCATTTAAATTGCATATACTGTCAATAGAGCTTAGTAGAGTCAGGTGATTTTTGTACTTGAATAAAAAAATTCCTAAACCTAATTTTAATAGACTTTAGACAGGTTATTTTTTATTGTTGTTAAAATTTTAGACATCCTATATCTTTATGTTTAAATATGATTGAAATTTCTCTTCCCTTCCTCACTTTACTTAGAAATACTTAATGAAATACAATAATCCAAAATATATTATTTTCCGGGTACCTCCTTCATAGTTCATGTAACTTGTAGGTGTATTCGGCGATAGAGTCGAAAGTATAAATTGTATTTACTTCTAAAGTAAATACCATACCATATATATTTGCTATATATTTGAAGGCAGTACATTATAATACGCTTCATATAAAAAAAGAAAACATTGTGTAGTGTTTTGTTTCAATTTCTTTAATAGGTACGCACCTCATATTGTATGTATATATTATTATTGACCAACTTAAAAGTTGTATCTATGTAAGTAAGGGAACTCCAAATGTACCAGGTTCACGTCAACGTTTAAAAATCGCGATATAAAGTGATTATAATTGTACAAAACCTTAACCTATGGAAACAATAGTGAATGTACGTACATATTTTTTAATAATATTTCTTAACTTTGAGCATACAATTCGATAAAATAAGTAAAGACCCCATTAATATATACGAATGTCATAAATTAAAATGATATCATAAGCAGTAAATCGGAAACCTTGCAATTTCCGAGACCGAAATATCACAAATATTCATATATAAGTAGCTACATGACTTATTTATAGTTAGTCCTTTCTCTTCGTAATTTGATTATTATGAAATAACTACGCCAGGTAGCCTTTTTACAAACATTTTATATACAAGGTAATGGGCGAACAGAAGTTAAAACCAGAGGTGCGTGTACGAGTGATGAATGTAGAAGAAGCAAGTCAAGTCTGTAACTATAGAAATATTTTGCACTCGGTGCTCTCTGCCTACTCCGTAACGGACCTAGCGTAAATATATAATATAATGATAATAATATTTACATAGCATATGTGTCAATGTGATAGTTATATAACTTTTATTTGTATAAGAACAAGTATACTTGATTTGTGAGTCGGGTTGTTTCTTGAAATACATAAATAGACGGCGAGTATCATTTCTAACATGAAAGTATTAGAAAACCTAACAATGAGCGAGAAGACTTATTAAACAGATTTACTTGTAGAAAAATTTTAATCGCAAACTTTTTAAAGGAAACACGTGCGTGAAAGCTTACAAAAGTACGGAATGTATACATATATAGAGATTAATAAGATTTAAATGTCAAATTTGACAAAGTAACTTGTATCGTCTATAAGAAATGTATGTAAATCTACTATCCATATATTACGAATTAAAAAAGTAAGAAGTCGTAAAAGCAAATGATTGTGTCTTATTCGCCTTTAAAGCAAAAAATATTTAGTTAAGAAAACTGAAGCACAAAATGGATAGCTATAGTTTGGAAGGCAGATGGATAATACCTGCTTACGTACTATTTTCCTGGTTATATGAACACATATCTATTTTGCAAAGAGGGTTACATTTCGCTGGCTACTTAAATTCCTGCTTCTTATTCATGATAATCATCGTATCATGAGAAAATCATTATTATAACGACATGCGAGGGATATGAAAGTACCAACCATTAATCACAGTTACGTCAATATCAGAACTGGAACAAACCACTTTAAGCACTTTCACGTTGATTACCGACACAATATTGGAGTAAAAATGAATTTTTGATATAAAATTATATTCCTTAATTTTAAATAATTTCGTACGTTGACTTCACTCGGGTGGGTTTCAAATTAGACTAACAGACTGGGTTGTGTTAGTTGGCTGGCTCGACTGAGTTATATGAGGCGTCAATAAACCAAACCGCATCTATTATTCCGCCGGCCGAGCCTGAATTTAACAGCTGACGGTTGAATTTTAAAATCGCTTTATTGCCCAAATTAAAACTAACGCCCTAATTCCGTACAAGTTGTATGAGAGTTCGTTTTTAATTGGAGATTAATGAACTTTGTTGCATGAAGAAATCGTATGCGTTTAACTAATTATTATATTAATTAGGTGTTTGCTAAAGAGTGGGGTCAGGCACAAGTACTCGTGTGTCTTAATATGTTAACATTTCATACATAATAAGCGATGGTATCCTTCTGGTTTAGTTACCAAATTTTGAGTTTAAGTGACTGCCGTTCAAATTATGGCGCGCACCTATGATTATACAAGTTTATTGGCGGTTAGAAGACAAAACATCATTTGCAGTGATTTAAAGGAAAACAGCGGGGAAACCTGCACATCTTAGAAGTACCGATTATGTTATTCTTCAAGACATATAAGCTCTGCGAACTTGTACTTGGTATGCTATGGTCTAGGTCATTCTGGTCCTGACAGAAGAACACTCCAACAGTAGTATGAAGGTGTTAATGATGATGATACAAAATGACGGAAATTAATTAACACTTAGTGCACCAATTTGGTGTTAATGGATACTGAAGTGATAAATTATTCATATCCCAGATAGAATTTACATACGAATGATATATTATATATTATAAATAGGTTGGGCTAGAATTAATAAGTAGATATAAACAAACATAGAGGTACGACGTATGATAGAGATATTGGAAGGAAAGAAATTTCTGGTTCATGGTGATTTCCACCTACTTCATAATGGACTTAGCGTGATCACGTAGGAACTATAGACAATAATATATGACCTTATATATGAAATACCTATAGCGAGAACCAATTGAAATTTTATAAGCAATAGGACATTATGACGTCACAACCTAACGTTTAGAAGTGTAACGTTTTGAGCGACTCAAAAAATGTCAATAAACAAATATTGAATAGTAAATATCGGTGTTAAAGCTCCATACACACTCAATATTGGTGCGCGAGTTCGTTAAGCCGGCTCAAAATGATGTAACAAAACGTGCAAACATTCTGTGTGTGCCCAAATTATTAACAGATCCTCAGCACTCGCCATCAGTACTGAAACGTATTTAGCTTACACAACTATTACGCTGAATACTACACCTTATTACAGTGGAATAGAATTGAAATTTAAGTATCGAGTTACGGCATCCTTCAAAGTGCAGTCAGATGATCCGGTCAGCGTTTATTGCACCCACGGGCAATTCGTTTCCAGTTAACATTTGACTAATTTGTGACATTCTGTAGCTATGTCATAAAACATGATTGCTTGATTGTTAGAAAGAAATATTACGAGATTTGTTTATATCGATATTCGTCAACATATTGCATGTACACTCCTATCATATTGAAAACATAAACATACAAGAAAGTTTTTATATCGTGTTTATATTGTTGTATCCACACCAATAAACAAAATTCCGTGCCTAAATTAAAGCATTACGGCAAGTGAACTGTTACACCCTACCCTAAATATTCTTTTCAGAGAATCCGTTTAAGATTTACGTAACTTCTATCATACATACATAGGTACTATATATCGAAAGGAAGAAGATTGAAATTAAAAATTAACTTGCATACTAAGGTAATTAGCTCCATTCAATTTAATCGTTCTGAAACTATAATTAGATGTTATACATTAACATATTAATTTGATATACAATTAGCGGGACATTAATGATTTATATTTAGATTGATATTAGATTATAATGTTGTAAATATGATGTACGAACTTTGTTTTCTTACGACTTCGATCCAAAATGTAAGATTGCCGCCAAAAATTTCTTGATTGTCTCCATCACAATTTTGTCTTCGATCACTGGATTTTTATAAGAACTTTGATAGATAACATGTGGATTCCACAGTACTAACGTGCAAAGCAACAGAAACCGAACCATCAACTGACCAATAACACACGTATTCTTCACCTTGAACCCCGTTTTCACTTTTCGCGTTGAAATAAACATGCTTTTAATGTTCTCTACACTGTTATGCAAATGAGGATTGCCAACAGAAGCTCATTTATGGAAGGGTTTCCTAAAATATGAAAAAAACAACAAGACATTTGAAAGTGAAAGCCAGTTGGACACAATGTATTGATCGACACGCTTCCTTCATGCTATTGTCGGTACAAATAAATATTTACAAGAACCTCTCGCATGCTTTAACGTAAATACGTTACGGCATGCAAAAGAGGTTTTTGTGAAGCGACTACCGTATTGACGTTTTTTTCGACCAACAACCCCTTTGGCAGCTTTCGGCGCGCACTGTTTGTTTATTCATCCCTATTGACA
>DWED01000788.1:0-10307 GCA_018245795.1 Protelbella ruficauda | reverse complement strand
GCAGTGGTTGGATGCGTAGAGCAGAAGATCGAGCTCAGTGGCGTGCCATTGGAGAGGCCTATGTCCAGCAGTGGACAATGACAGGCTGATAGTGTGTGTGTGTGTGCTTCATTACATAAATATTTTTAGTTCAAGTTGCTATTAACAAAGATGTATTCAAGGAATATCTTATATAAAATATTATTATTATTATAATATCATGGCAACTCCCGACGTGGTAGGGAGCGAACGCCGAGTGTTAACTATTTCTGTCCTTATAGACCCAAGAAGATACTTCCATATAACTCTCTCCTACACACACACACCTGTTTCGAGGACTTTTGATATACCTATATTTATAGTATCTGAATTATCATCTAGTATCTGGTAAGGACTTGGTCTCCCACAGCACCTACATCCACCAACAATTGTATTATACATCTTTATATAAAATACATTCGCCTTCATTTTCAATTGTTTGTTCATATAAATGATTACGAATTAATCAATAAACGTGACAGAGTACGAGTTTAATATCGCTCTCTATAAACAATGAAAATTATCGTTAAATTAATCACAGTGTTGCCTATTAGTCAGTGAAATTTAATATTTGTCCAATATGTCAAATTAAATGTGACTAATTGATATTGACGTGTCAATCATAACGAATGATCACAATTGATTCTGATACAATACTGGCACCAAATAAATTGGGTCTAAAAATACTAATATTTTAATAAACTCTTATCTTAAATTGTAATAATCTGTCATTCACCATTCTTGTTCAGCAACTCAAAGCAGATCTTCACCTTCAACGTTAATAACATTACTGGTCTTGTTTTTATGACACGAGTACATTTTGAGATATTTTTTCTACCCTTTTATCATTTCACTGCTGAAAGATGGAATTTGTCAGTTATTGGATGGAAACTCGTCCAGGTTCAGTTTTAGTGCAATTGAGTGCAGTCTAGCGTTGCTTAGGTCAACCCATAGATCTGTTTACACTCGACTTTCAACCCTAGCTATCTCTAGGTGGTAGAGGTATATTTAAGTAATAGGACCGCTACTACCAGTGGAGTTTTGTAACCCTGCTAAAAATACTAGGTTTAGTGATTTAAAATATAAAGAATCTAGGTTCAATAAAGACTTATCTGGAGAACATCATCATCATCATCATCATTATCAGCTTACTCCCTTCCACTACTGGACATAGGCCTCTCCAATAGCTCGCTACTGAGCTCGATCTTCAGCTCTTCGCATCCAACCGCTGCCAGCCACTTTGCGTATATCGTCACTCCGACTAGCTGGATGGCGTCCTACGCTACGTTTACCAAGACGCGGTCTCCACTCCAGAACACGTCTACTCCAACGGTTATCGGTTCTGCGACAGATGTGACCAGCCCACTGCCACTTCAACTTGCTAATACTTTGGGCTATGTCGATAACTTTTGTTCTCTGTCACATCGCCTCATTTCTGACGCGATATTTCAGAGAGACGCCGAGCGTGAAAATTAATATACATTCAATACCCTGTGTACACGATGGTACTGCATAGTGCTGATATCTAGGCAACAGTGCTACCATCTAGGCGATTCTGCTGCCATCTCGACGACAGTGCTGCCACCTGTTCAATAACCATGGTGCCGCTACCCACAACAAAAGACGCGCAAGTGGGGATGGTACTTCTATAGTAATCAAGTATCATGTGATGCAGAGTTGTTGAAGGCTATATGAATGTTACGAGTTTGTCTTTCTATTAGTGAAAATAATATAAATATCCCTCTTCTTTCCATGTTATACTTTTTTAATGGTCCGTATTTTTTATTTGGCATAATCTACGGTATCTTGTTTATTCTCCATGCTGGGACCACGTAAGTGGTTTTAAAATTTTATAAATATTGTAATACTGTAGCTGTACTGTTAGTGTATGTGTATGGTAAGAAGTAAGAAATATTCGGATTTGTGTGTGTGTGTGTGTGTGTGTGTGCGGCTATGTCTTATGTTATGGTTAATAGTTTATATCACCCCCAAAATGTGTTCTCGATCGGCTGGTGTTTTTTTTGAAATTTTGTCTTGTATATTTCATTATGCTGTCGCGTAAACACTTGTTCATTTCCAGTGGTATAGTGTTCCTCTGCTTTAAATATGAAGTATATTTGATTATATACGGTATGTATGTATAAAAGTCGCAAATGAGGAATTTTTATGACGTCACAAATGCGCGTTGTATATGTTTTTGTTTTATAACATTTTCATGGTTGTTTATTTCACCCTGATTATGCTGTTCAATATGCCGAATTATCCTGATTGTTCTGGACGCAGAAATAATATCGATGTTGTTCTGACTATGCTTACTATTAAAAATAATATTTGGGAAACGACATCTATCCGTGTATATGTGTGAATGAGACTGTCTACTAACTAAATGAATTGTTAGACTGTATGAGAATTTTATTTTGGTGCCTGGGAATCAAATCAGTTCATTTCAGGAAAAAAAAGTCTAAAACACTACAAACCAACCAAATTAAATATAATTCCTATAAGAATATCACTTTTGTACTCGAACGTACTATTTCCATAAATAAGACTGGGTGAAAACGAAGTCTGCCATTTCTGTTTTTAGAACACTGTTTACTGAGCTCATATATTTATTTGTTCCGCGTAAAATATCATCATGTATTTAGTCTTGGTTTGTACTCGATATTTTTTTTACCAGTTGCTCAAGTTTAATATATGTTATGACGTCACGTAACATCACGCCTGTAATCCCCAAATGGTTAAGCGGAGGAGAAATATATATATTATGAGTTATGATTGTATTATGTTCTCAAGTTCTCCTTATGCCGCTTGGGTTGGAGTGAATACCTAAGGTCATCGAGTACGTGTTTCATATACAGGGTGGAAAAGTTACAAATGATTGTCATATTATATACGTTGCCCTGTATAAATATTCGTGTAATGTTGATTGAATTGTTATTCATTTATGATGATATGGCAAGCGATTTGTTAAACAATTAAAATATGCAGTATAAAATAATGACATAACAACAGGTCTGCAGATAAATAAAAGGATAATAAAAGCAAAGAGGTGGTGGTGATGATGATGAGAGTGTTCATCGAAAGTTTCCATCCTGTATATAGAGAAGTAGATTTTTTTTTTAATCATTTTACATTTTGTTTTCAGCATGAATAAAAATAAGGTACATCGTTTTGGACGATAGTGTTCATTTGATATGCTACAATTTAATAGACGTTTTTAATACTGTATAGTGGCTATTTCTAGGCGATTTATTTTAATATTATATATATTTATATAAACGAGATTATATATATAAAAAAAAAACTATTCCAATACAGTGTAATGACAGTGTACAGTGTAGTTGCATTTTGTATGAAAACATTCATTCTTGTAATGTATTTAATAGATGAACTATTTATTTCCAAATATCCTAGTGAAAAAATGATGTATTTTCTGATATAATCTTTAATTTAGTAATATTTCGGACTGTCTATATATAATAGAATTAAGTCTTTGAATGCGATATATCCTATACTGTTTATATTCATATTTTTATCTATATGCGTGCGTATGTTTGTTCAGATACACAAGATGGCGGCGCCGCTACACAAAATGGCGGCCATTAAAAATACTAGGCAATTGCTATTAAATCTTTTAACGTTTCTTCATTTATATCGTATTCCTACGAGATATTTAAATTACTAACAATTTGATGTTCGATCACAGAATTAATTTCTATTAATATATGTAATTTAAAAATCAAGCATTTATTTACACTCGTGGGATTTATATTTTAAATGTAAAGAATAATTGTAATGTAAAACACAGTTACCTCATGTTTCTTCAAGATGTATTTCTCGAATAGTATTTTCGGAAATGTATACTTCATCATCGTTTAGTAGTATTTAAATCAAAAAATCATATTAGTCGTTTAAAATGCACGGTGGCCCAAGGGTGAAAACGTGTCACGTTAGTGATATATCGGGGCTCGATTTTTTTATATAGTGTAAAATTTATAACTCGCAGAAGCTAACTAGGCACCTCGTTATGACGACGTAACAGTGAGATATTGATAGCACCAATGCAATTGTTTCATGTTGTCATACTTTTAGATATATTTTATTAAGAAAACATCTTATACGCGTTTAAAGACAGTTAAGATACTGTCCGTACTGCAGGTGACGGCAGGAGAGTGAGATGGCGAGAGAGAAGTGCATACTTCGCGAAAGCCAAGTTGATTTCTGCGTGTTGTACAAGCGTGTAGGTTTAAAAAATCTAGTAAAAGCTACATGTAAAAGTATGTACCAAGTGCTGTCTTTTTGTTTAGACCTATGACGAACGAGTAATTGTTAACCCTTTCAATGCTACGCCAGTCACATGTCAAATATTGGCTGCGGCGTTCAAAGTGTTAAAGCATATAAACAGGTCGTAATGACCCGGGTGGATTAAATTAATGCAATGATACAGTTAATACATACTTGAATTGTAGTGGAAATATTACTTAAATGTTTTTTGATAAATGATGAATCGTTGTTTTTTTTCGTTGTTTATTCTTCAGCCTTTTAATAATAATATATTTCGAATAAGGATTATAAAAATGATGTTACGATGTCTGCTTGTATGTTCAACAAACATTTATAATCTGTATATGTTTTTACTTTACAATAAGCCCAATGTTGCAATCGAGTGTTTATGTATAACAAACATTAGGGAAATCTTCGCCAGAGTATATTAATAAAAAATTTACCGCTATCGGAATAGTACAAATAATATTAATAAAATAATGTACATTTGAGTTCCCAATCGTATTGCCTCTTAATCCACCCGCACTCGTTACACTCTGTATAATCACAATCTCATAGAGCATATTGATGTTATATGCCCTGTGAGCATTTCCATTATTTCTGTCATGAGTTTTACAAGTGAGTCATTTGTTATATGCCTTGTGGAATTTGTTAGTTGTATATAATAACTCTTAGAAGTTAACTAGGTACCTCGCAATAATGTCGTAATAACGAGGTACCGAGTACATAAAAAGCGTTTGTCTAATTTTATAATACTTTTAGATTTGTTTTAGTATAAAAATTATTTTAACCGCACTTACACCGATAGCTAAATGTTGTGTATACTGTAGGCAATGGTAGACGAGTGAGGTATTGGGAGGAGAAGCGCATTTCTCGCGAGTGTAGAGTTGATTTCTGCGTGTTGTGTAGCAAGTTCAAAGTCGACACCAAATCGTATTGTCCTATACTCGTAGATAGTTGGAGGCGAGCGTGAAGCTTACGTGATTTTTTTATTATTCTAGCTTCGTTTTGTTATTGTTTAACTAGTAGTAATCGGCGTTGGACCCTTTTATACAAGAATTGGTTGGAATATGATTAAGGTGTTTTATTTTCACGTATGTTTGTGACAATTTTTACACAAATAAAGCAGTTTTCTTTAATGTAACTCATTTTAAACCAGTCCTTTAGTTTTTTTAGATTTAAACGTATACACTACTCATATTTATAAATAATTTCGTTCGCAGTGCTTTAGTTGTTGCATGTTTTGTCTCTTTTACTCGCAGTGCATTTGACATGTGATCGACAGAGACAGCACGTGCACTGTTACAATGCTGTTATTAAGACTACGAATATCGATAAGTTTTAGTCTGTGTGTTTTATTAATAAAATAATGTATACAGGATGGACATGGGGTTGTAAGAATATTTGATGCTATACCTAAGCTTTATAACTGCGATCTTTTAAAATATGTTGATTTTTGATCTCGAAGTATGATTCTTCAAAGCTTATTGTTTATTGCCCCATTTTATGCCACCCTGTATATAATTGTATGGGATTTACTAATGTCTTTCGTGTACCTGCTTGGTTGAGAGTAAATGTTAATGTAATAAACAGCTGTGTATAAATTATAATGGAATTTTTCAGTTGTTAAATTATTTCCTGTACCTGCTTTCGCAAAACCCTAATAAAACTATACATTAAAAATGGCGTGAAAATTTTTGTTGTGTGGTATATAATTTATTTGTAACGCATGCAACACATTTGTTTTAAAAAGTTTTTATAGATTCTGTATTCGAACGGAGAAAAAAATTAATATCATAGACTAGACTAGATTGTTCCAGCTCGTGGAAATAAAATCACTTGTCGCTCTATTATAAAAATCAGGTGAAAATATAAATGAGTAGTCTGTTTGATTATATAAATTTCTTATTCTCCACGAGCAGAGGCTACCACTTATTTTCTCCAACTGTAAATGTACCAAATCCATAGAATATATTCCACTAAAAAGTTGTGTATTTTCGATGGTGTGTACATGTAATGTTGAGAAAATTAGTTTAAAAATATTTACTTCAAAAGATCTCATAGGTCGATGCGCAGTTGAAATTATGCTTAATTATGTTTAGACATAATTTCGCTATTCATTGCGATAAAAGTATATGTTTATCAATAAAAAATATGTAGTTATATACAGTACTTTTTATTTGTATGGTGGCATATTTGATTTTTGCGTCATATTACGATCAGTCGCGATTTGATAGCGTGGAATATAAAATTATGTGGCATTTCCGTAGTTATTTATTTGGCTAGCTGATATCAGTTGCATTATTCAATACTTGTCTGGAATGTAATGTTATATTCAGTTTTAATTTGCGACTGGCCAATATTATCAAAGTATATAATTATTATTAACTATTTATTACTAAGGCTAAATTTAAGTTATTACAGCCGATTATATGAACGGTTTATTTTATATGCAGTGGTGTATAGAATAAGATTTATTTAAGTTGAATAAAAATGTTGCGTATTATGATTTATCTTTTATTTATGAGCTCTGTAAAGATGGTTCTTTAGTTTTAATTAATAATGTTTCTGTTTTAGATCAAACAATAACAGAGTGAGGCTAAGGCTAATACTTTTGTGTTAGGATAATGTATGTCTCATTACGTAACTTATCACAAATAAGTATTTAAATTTATCCACCACACAGCGTGAAAGCATAACATCGCACTACGTGCAATATGATACCTGAAACGCATTCACAAATCAAATTCTAGCTAGTGGCTAAGTATTATACTATTTTCTTTGTATTATGGTTATAGAGATTTTAATCAATAACAAGCATTCTATGAAGAAATATTGTAAAAATTTAATTAGTCTATTGAGATGACATGAAATTTTAAAGACTCACTCGCATTTATAATTCTGTTTATGTATGTGCAAGGCATTTCCTTAAACGCAGTATTTGTATGAAAGTAATCTCGTAATTATATGTAGAATTTTTTGAAATAAAACTGCAAATTTAGTAACTGTAAAACTATTTTTATTCACGTGTATTTCAAGACCCATCTAATTTTCGTCCCATAACTAAGCTTATTAAAATATTCTTTACTACACAGTAGCTTTCAACTATGTATTATTTCCCTAATGTTGTCGCTTGGTGTTGCCATTTGTCATTATCACTGCACACATCACGGTGGGCAAATTTTGAAATGTATGCTGGCGTATTATATTAATTTTAGTTATAAACCTAATATATACAAGTCTTCATGGCTTTCGTTATCGCTGTCCTGCGCTGATAACGCCACGGAGCTGCTCTCTCTGCGCTAGAGAACACTCAAGTGGATACGACGGTCGTGGATGGTATTCATGTGACAAGTCTGGACAGCCCGTTGCGCGTCGAAGGCCGTGCGAAAGGCGACGCGCGCGTCCCCAGTGGGCTGCCCGCGCTCGTTATAGCGCCTGATGACATCATCCTGCGACAACTCGAATTCAGAGAAAAACGCTAGGATGTCGTCGATGGTGGCTCGGAAAGGAACGTTTTCCATGGATACCACACAGCCGGGCGCGCCGAAGTCTTCCAAAGCCGGATCCTGCTCGTCATCGTTACGAGTATCGCGCTCGCGTCCGTTTTCAACATACCCAGACATAATGCCGCCCCGCCCTCGGCCGAATCCTCGCCCTCTGCCTCTCTCGAAGCCCCGCATGCCTCGTTCGCTCCAGTTACCTCTGCCGCGGTATCCGCCTCTTACTGAGTTGAAATCCCCACGGGAGTGATCGTATCCGCCTCGACCCTGATCGAAACCGCCACGGTTGTAGCCACCCCTTTCAAAACCACCCCTATCGAAGCCGCCACGGCCTCTGTAAGGCCCTCGAGGGCCGAATCCTCCTCGCGGCGGATGTTCGAAAAATACTGGTGGACCATTACCCAACAAACTGTCGCGCTTCATTTCCGTCGGTTTTGGACCTTCGAGAGCTTCTTCCACAACTCGCTTTGAAACTAAGTTAATGGCTAATCGACAATCTTCTAAATTTTGACCATGCTTTGCTACAGCCTGCATTGCCTCCTGTTTTGACCGAAATTCACAATAACATTCACCGGACGGAGCACCGTTTGTATCTAGCATTATATGTATTCTGGCCGGTACTGCACCCGTATCCGAAAGGAATGTTACTATACTTCTATCATTCGCTCCTCGCGGTAGACCCTTTATAAGAATACAATCGAGCGTCTCCTCTTCCATATCGACAGACAAAACTCTTGGTTTAGCTATTGACCCTCCCGACATTTGATCCCCTTGAGCAGAGAATGGAGGCCTGTTTGCCCAACTATTGGCGTTAAGCCGTGGGCCAGTAGGTCTAGGCGGGAATCCTCCAAATTTAGGACTTGGGTAAGGTGTACCGAAATTTTGTGATTGAACAGGGTACTGTGGGTTTGGAAAGAAGGAAGGTACTTGAGGTTGATTCTGAGGCCCAGCTTGCATTGGCGGGCCACTTGATATTGATGCGCCCGTCGGTCCCGTATGCGGCGACCCTTGTTCCATTGGCTGACGTCTTTGTCTTGGATCTCTAGGAGCGGGTGGATCTTGCGTTTGTCCTGTATCACTAGGTGAGTCTGCAGCTTTGTCGGTTAATTTTTCTTTTTCATATTCTTCTTTGCTGACACCTGTAATCGTTGGCTGTCGTCTTCCAAATACGTATCTTTCTTTACGCTCCATAACTAACTTGGCGTCTTCGGGTTTAACGAATTGAACATATGCTACTTTAGATCGTGTATTGCGACAATCTTTAAGGGTTATTGACAGTAGAGAGAAATCGCTAAATGTTTTAATAATTTCGTGTTCTTTAACGAAATTGGGTAGATCTGTCAATTTGAGTATGTTAAAGGCCGACTCTGGACTGTTTTCCTCGACTTCAGCAATAACAAGAGACGGGTCTTCATCATCATTTTCCTCGCGGAATGGAAGAAACGAATCTACAGCTGATTCGTATGCTTCATCATCTAATGCTTCTACAACTACTTGAGCTCCTTTCAACTCATTTGATTTTTTTTGTAAGGCGAGTTGTCTGGAGCGGGTATCGCAAAATCGTACAAAGATATTGCCAGTGCGTCGTCCCATATTATCATTTATCATTTTAATGCCATGCTTATCTATCATGAATGGGAAGAAACGGCGGACGTCACCATAACTGGTGTGATTGGGAGCATTTCTGATAGCAACACAACAGTCATGTTGTGGTTCGTCAAACCGAGAGGGGCGGTTTTCGCGACGGAAACTTGCTCCGCCCCGCGCCGTATTTCCACCTCCGCGATTTCCCACAAACCTGCTACCATTTTGTTGGTCACCTTGAAAGGCGTTTGGGTTTCGTTTCTTGCCTAATTCCTGTAATTTGTTAAATGTATCGGCTAGCGCGGGGTCATTGAACCGATTTTCAGTTTGATTCACAATTGCCGTCGGTCCATTCTGTATTGCGCCCGGTTGCATTAACGGCATCTGTGGTGACAGAGCCATTGGAGGCATCTTACTGGGGAACTTAATGGGTTGTGTGGGACCTGAAATGTCTGAAGTACCGTCAAGAGATCGTTCCTGACTGACGTTGAGCGGGGATTTACGATCACCGCGTTTGTCGCGCCCTCGTCGCGGCGGCGATCTATCTCGCGAACGACTTCGATCTTTTCGATCGCGTTTTCGATCTCTACGATCTCTGCTGCGACTACGATCCCTTCGCCTTCTTTCTCGCGAACGTGATCTATCACGGCGATCCCTTTTGCGTTCTTTTCTTTCCCTGTCGCGCGACCTCGACCGTGTTCGTGAGCGGCGCCGGTCCTTGTCTTGTCTTCGCGTTCTTTCCGGCTTATCTTCATCCCTGTCGTCTTCAGTGTTTGATGTATTTTGAGGAGGACTTGCCATTGGCGGTGGTATTTCGATTACAGCGGGTTGCGGGATTTCTTGTGGGTTTCCAATGCCGGGTATACTGAAATTAGAGAGTGGGTTCGAGCCTAGAGCGGGAGAAAAGGGAGTGATAGA
>DWED01000787.1:0-10308 GCA_018245795.1 Protelbella ruficauda | reverse complement strand
CTCTCCAATGGCACGCCCCTGAACTCGATCTTTTTTCTATGCCTTGTCTATATGCTATGCCTAATATGCCTAGTGTTTATATGTACATTAGGTGTAGCGCCGCCTGAGACAACAACGCCCAGCAGTTTTGGCTGTGCGTTGATCGATCAGTCAAGTCAGTTTCAACTTTTATGTTTTATTTTTCTACTTTTATACTTTCTTTTTTTATTGGAGAGGCCTATGTCCAGCAGTGGACGATGACAGGCTGATAGTGTGTGTGTGTGTGTGTGTGTGTGTGTGTGCGTGCGTGCGTGCGTGCGTGCGTGTGTGTGTGTTTTATTTCCATTTTCGACCGTTCAGTGTACGCAGAGATGCGTTTTTACAATTTTACCCTAATGTACAACAGTAGTTCGTGTATACCGTGATGTAATCTTTAACAGTTGACTATATTAAAAATCGGCTGAGATATAAAAAGACTTTAAAGGTTTACGTGACTTCATCAAACTCAAGTATATTATGCCGTGAGCACGCAGTCGTGAATTTTTCTTCGCGGCGAAGATTTTACGTTCAAACTTAAATTACGTATTCTAGGGGTGACAGTTTAGATAAAAATTTAAAATGGCTTCTTTTCCGTTATTTTTCGCGTCAGAATTGCGCTTCCTGTTCCGTAAATTCCTCCACCCTAATGATAAAGGGTGAATTTTAGAATTGTTGGTTAATTCTGAGACGTATTTATGCTAATCGCTATTAGACCTTGGAGAACAAATATCCGGGTAGCTTTCATCTTACTTTTCTTACACCGCTCATGACTAAAAGAACAATATGTACATTACAATTACTAAAAAATAAAATAGATTCAAAGTGAAAATATGAGTTCACATATGATACTCGTCGTTGAATCACTGAATATTACTCGAGTTCACTCCCAACAGGCCGCCAACGCGTGAATTTCACCCATTCATCTTCAATTAGCGCGCGTCAAATAGCGCGTCAATTGTAATTGGACATAATCAGATACCTACACGTACAATATCGCTTAATGTACAGATAACTGCATAGATTTTAATTTAGGCTTTTACTTATCTAGTTACCAATTGGATTATATTAATTTATGGTATTTACTTATATTAACTTGTGGTATTTACTTATATTAACTTGTGCTATTTACTCATATTAACTTGTGGTATTTACTTATATTAACTTGTGGTATTTACTTATATTAACTTGTGGTATTTCCTTATATTAACTTGTGGTATTTACTTATATTAACTTGTGGTATTTACTTATATTAACTTGTGGTTTTACATATTAACTTGTGGTATTTACTTACATTAACTTGTGGTATTGAATCATTAATAATTGCAGTAGCATTTTTAAAAGTTGTGATGGAAAACTTTGTTATTTAGGATACATTATGCTGATTCTTCAATATATTTTTTTCTTTCACACACCACCACCATCATCATCATAATAATAAGCCTGTTTCAATCCACTAGTTCTGTCCTTATAAATATCACCATGTTTAGTTCACAGCTTGCCGCATCCAGCATAAATAAATATGTAGAAATGTTCAATCCGTCCACAATCTCGTAGGCACCGCGAACGTCTCATGCATTTTTAATTACGGCCCGCTATACAATGCTAACGGAACTGGACATGATTAGGTGGACCGAGCAGCTAATGTGTATTATCGTTTCGCACATTAGCATTTTGAGTTATAAACGTAACACCACGCCTGGAGTCCCAGTAGTGTTAGGCAAAGAAGTAAAGAACACTCCTACCTTTCAGCAGTTATCAGCAGTTTACGTTATGATCTGCTGTAACTAAAATATCCGACTATTTATAGAGAATACAATTAGAATTTAAATGAATTAAAAATATTGCATTTTAAATTTTGTGTTACCCTTTGTGAAGTCACATCTTTTTATTTACTGTAACAATTCATAAGCGGAGAAAATTCACTAAATTAAAAATTAATAAAAGTGTTTTATCTTCATAAGAATATATTCTTTTATAAATTGAACGCGTTATTCTTATAAAAATATTCTTTTTATTTTAGTACTAACACTAAAAGTTGACTTTATGTCGACTTTAAAGTCGACTTTATGGATTTCCTACTCTGTCTGTACACGTGCCGGGATCGGACAAGGGGCGTGGAGTGCGGCGGCTACAGATTACAAACGGTCATCGGGTAATTTGAGAGACGATATCCGGCGCAGCCGATCGAATCATTACACGGATATCCGGATCCACTTGTACAGCTGTTCTCGACTGTGCAGATAAAGTAGGACAATTTATAAATAATAAAAAGGCGAATGAGCTGATTGTATTTTATGGAATATCTATGCTAATTTCATTTATAGATTTTTTGGTGTACTATAAATGAAACTTGTGCTTAAAATTAAAAGAATTTCTATAACCAGTTGTTTTTCAATAAGCCAAGTATTGGTTATAAATTTATAATAAAGGATTTAAGGCTCTCATATTATACTAAAACGGTAAAAATGTACGGTAAAAACGGTAACGGTAAAAACTAAAAAATGTCTATTTACGAAATATTAAGACATAATGAAAACCATACAAAAATTCAAATAGCGAGATACATGTCTAATGTCATGTCATGTATAACATGTCGTATGATGTGTAACATGTCGTTAGTAAGTGTTGTTACACTTACTAATGACTTGTCAGTTATGTTAGTGAAACATAATGTGTACCTATGTATATTAAAACTCAATACACAATTAGGTAATTTAAGATCATATCTCGTGTTGCGTCATGACGCTTGACTTGCGCTGATAAATGGATTAACCGCTCATCTACTAATGTATCCACTATCAGCTATGTCACTATTGCCGATTTATGTAGCCTTACTTAGAGCTACTCTGCCAGCTTTTAGGCGTTAGTGAATAATTTAGATAGTACTCCCGAGATCATCCCACTGGAAGTTTCAGACTGGACTTGCTGAAGATCACTTTAGTAAGTAATTTTTTCCACCTTTTTTATAGCAGCTACTTGTAACTATCAAGGGTCTATTCTAGAAGTCTAAATGTTTAAGCAAGCAATAAAGTTATCAGAAGGAAACCATGGTTTCGGTGTGTTTGCAGATTGTAAGCGATTTGTTATGTTAAGGAATCCTACAGTCATCCCTTAGTGTTATAACCGTTACAGTTTTTTCACGAGCATCTCTGTTCGAAGAACATATTTTGACTACTAAAACTCATAGCTGATTAGGTACGTGTGCTTGCTTTGATGAATTTTGTCACAGGTCCTAAGTGTACCATTCAAACTTTTGACTAGGCGGTTGACTGATTGGTTTTGTTTGTTTGACTCATGAAACCTAATCGTTATCTCCACACTGGGTCAACCTAGTGCAGTAGGCACACACGAGTATCAACATCAAATGCAGAAAGAGAACTGTGTTTAACGTTGAGTTATAATGTTGGTACTAAATTAAGTTTGTTTAATAGGTGTTTTTATTTCAAAAATGCTAAAGCTTTTAAATTAAATACAAAATTCTGAATCACATATACAAGCCCTTAGTTTAAATTTCGAGGTGGCTGGATGTCAACACGCAGTCTCAACACTCAGTATCAGAAGCGTACTTTGCTTACTTAAGAAGCTTGTTCAAAAGATGCTCCGAGCTAACAGATGCGAGAGGACAGCGTATAAATTTTCCCTTCACAGAGATTTTCATAATTCCCCCAATTTAATTCCACGTTCACACCGAGCTTGTATGAGATTACTAGATATTGTATTTATAACAACGTGTACGGGAAAATCTCAGAGATATTAATTATTAATTTTGTAAGCGTAGAAGGTGTTATACGAATACCTTCGCTTCGCGTTCCAACTAGAAGAGACGCTGCTTAGCCTTTATTAGTGACGTTAAATTTTCATTAGGATTAAAATTTAATTTTCGTTTCATTTCGTCGGAAAATTGCTCTTGAGGGAATTTCTCGGCCAACATCTATTTGTATACGGCGTCTTGGATTATTACACAAGCACCCTGTTTCAACAAATATATTTCGAATGATAAATTACTGTGCTTTATGCTTGTCTTTATGAACGTACTACGTAATCTTAACATTAAGAAACAAAATGTTTTTCCTTTAAAATTAATTAAAAAAAAAAATTTGAATATAGAACACGTTATTCAATATTTGAGAAGGATGTAAAAATATTTTTTTTTAATCTCAATTGACTACACGAACATTGGAAACAAAATTACCATGTATGTTAAAAACATTTCATTAATAACTTTCAGAATTTACTTTCCTATGTTCTATTATATTAGAAGCCTTAATAAACATAACTTGAATTTACTATTTTCAAATGCTACAAACGTCTTCCTAGACAAAGCCGTCGTCCACGTTCGAGACAAACTAAGGGGAGTGGATTCGTTAAACAGAGTAACCCGACCCAACTTAAATCCGGTTAACGCGAGCGCAATTAGCCGAGCAGGTGCGGACGTGTGGCAAACAAATCAGCTGAACACAACACGGATAACGCCATGAAAATAAGCAAAATGTGAAGCATTTGTTGATTGTACTTCCTTCCTTATTAGTATGCTCTGTTCAGAGCAGTCGTGATCAGGCATGTTGCTTGGAAGCCTGCAGAACTATAGCCATCCATTCTTTTCAAGCAGATGAAGATGTATTTCATTGTGCAGTACATCGTTATTAAACTTCTATTTCACAAGTAATCAATTGCATATCGTATTTGACGTAATTATTATTACAAGAAAATTGTTATAATTTTAGAAAAAAAAAAGGTAAGAAACAAATACTTTGTGATTTATTATCTTTCATTAAAGATGCTCCGGTTATTATGTATCTTGTCTCATTCCCCCGTATCGCATCCGAGATAAGATAGAAAGAGACAGAACAATTTAAATAGCTGAATTATTACGTCCTTTGTATATGATTAATAAAAAAATATCAACTTTGTTTTTCTGGCACTTGGTACCCCATATCGTATCAATAATCACAAATATAATGCAAATGTATATTTAACAATTTATTTTTAGCCATAAATAATTACAATATTAAACCAAAAATTACGTTTTGCTAATAAAATTATATAGTTTTAAAAATTTAAATTCTGTGTAATTCCAGACAACGGTCCGGTTCACGTACGGGGGGAACTAACTAGGTCCAAACTTAAATCCGGTTATCGTGCTTGCAATTAACTCAGGTACGGACGTGTGCCACTAACCAAAAAAAAACTTATTTTATTAAACCAAGTTACAATATTTTTGTATGGCCATCATTCTATCTGGCATGTTTATTTCTGTATTGTGTTGCAACTTTTTCAATTTACTTTTTAATATATATTCATAAAGTTATTATTTACCGAATTATAGGTGATGTCATTCCGCTCTAGGACATAATCTGTATATCTTAAGATCTTTTTAAATTTTTTATTTTACATTGCATCGAAAGCATTTTTTTAGTTTTAAAAAGTACAATTTTTTGTAATATTATTACAGCTTCGGTAGGAATATCTATAAAAGCAAGATAATGTGCCATTTTAGTTTAAAATGATATTTTGCATTATTTTGTTATTTCGATATTTTGCATTATTTTGTTATTTCGATATTTTGCATAACATTTACTTATTTTTTTTAACTGGTTACAAATAACGTCAAAATATAAAATGTCTGTGAATTATTCTTGTCCCTGTCCTAGAGTTTTTTTGTTTGATTATTTATTTATTAAATGGCTCAAAAATAAATTTTTTATAGTGGAAGTATATCAGACGTTGTTACAGGATAGCATTGAGGTAATATTATATTGAGAAAAAGAGCATGATTTTTTAGTCCTTTTTTATCTTTTCAGCACAGTTTTTACGGTGTACACGTGAGCGATAGAATTTCAACAACACAATCTTTTATTTAG
Source organism: Protelbella ruficauda (assembly GCA_018245795.1). NCBI lineage: Eukaryota > Metazoa > Arthropoda > Insecta > Lepidoptera > Hesperiidae > Protelbella > Protelbella ruficauda. The sequence continues at coordinate 4,429 of DWED01000787.1, read as the reverse complement.
TACAAAAAAAAACCTCATTTAGTTCGGTATCGTCCTTTTAAATTCATTCAAATGGTTGTCTTTTTAAGCAGCATAAAGATTAATAAAGCGTAAAAGCAAAGATATGCTTAACTAAAATCCGGTTAACGTCCCGAGCAATTAACCCGGGCCAGGTGGAAACTACTAACAAGATAAGACTACGTTATATTCCCTTGTTTTACTAGATTATCTGTCTCCCTGTGCAGCTTGTGTAAGCTTGCTCTACTTTCATTATGCACACTTCACGTAACACCACGCCTGTAACCCCGGAAGAGGTAGACAGAGGAGTATAGCACACTCCTACGTTCCACCAGTTATGTTTACGTCCCATCATGGAATAGGTAATGACCCTATTGACTGTTTTAATCATAGGAAATATATAAGCAGGTCTGGAGACAATTTTAAAGACATACGTCAGAAATCAATTAATTAATAAATTTATATACACGTTTTATTAAAGAATAAATTATTTTATGATTGGATAAAAAATGACGTCTTATATATTTAGCAATTAAGTGTAGTTAAGCAGAACCTAATTAAGTCGTTATTATGTGTCTTTTTATTGCAATTTATATGTATATTTCCGTTAAAACTTAGAGAACCGTTGTGATTTTTGTCTCAAAAGCACCTTTTTAAAAATATTAAATGTAAAATTAGAATTTTTAAAATTCACTTTGGCAAAATATACATTGATTATAAAGATTTTTAATATGCTAACCGTGTTTAGTAAACAGATTATATAATTGTGGATTGAACAATAGAATAATCCCAGGAGTAGAAGTAGACGCAATTAGTGTTAATCGTTCCCCGTAAAAGTCATCTTAACGCTTTGTATTCTTGAATGTTTCTGCCAATGACAATGAAAAACAGACCTTTCGTAATAAATTTATTCTGTTATAGTTTAGTATAAAATAATATAAAGTTTCTTTGGAACTTATTATATTATAATATTAAATAAAAATATATTTTACCCAATCGACTACCTTGTTAATCGAGTGGTAGTAATCGCGACTGCTGATCGAGAGGTTCTGGGTTCGAATCCCGGGTCGGGTACTTTTGGATTTTTTTTTTTTTTTGTAGAAATTTCTAGTAATAGCTCGGAGTCTCTATCTGTGCTTGATGAATGGCAACATCTATTCCATGTCGGGACATAAACATAACTGGTGAAACGTGGAAGCGTACTATACTCTTCTGCTTACTCCTTCAGGGACAACAGGCGTGATGTTATATTTTCTGTTAGATTACTTTGTATAATTGTTGGTCTTTCACTTCAAGCAGCAGCCTCTTCCAGACAAACACTTGAAAGGCTACCAAATTCATAATCAGAAAAGAAAGCGGGATTTTAAAATAGGAAAGTAGAATGGACTGTGTGGAAAGTGTAATTGTTGAGTGAGATAAAATAAGAACTGTGACGGGTTACAAAAGAGTCCATGCAAACACTATAGAGTTACTGTTAGCGGTACGGTGCCACCTGGCAGAAGTAATTACAGAGTATATTTAAACTGGTTTTGTTCTACAGGACTTGGGATAAACAGGTGTTTTCAAGTTTTTTCTAGAAAGTAGATTCTCTTTATTTTTCACTATCACTAAATGTGTATCTGTAGATATAGGAATGAGATTTTCAGTTATTCTTTTATTCATTCATTCGTTCAAATTTTCTTTTAGCTTTCTATTATCTCGGTACGACTTTCCTAAGGTCTATTATATATTATTCTTTCACTCTAGAATTATTCGATACTACGCTAAAATATACCCGATCATATTTTATTCATTATACCGATGCAATTTGAAAAAATCTGGAATCAAAACCAAGGGTCATTATAAACTGTGGTGATGTTCACATAGTTATAAAAGATCATCAATTTAATACAAAAGTTTCACTGTGTAAGTAAGTAGCTATTTGCCCTCACCACGTTTAAATGAACAGCAGACAATGTTAGAAAGATTACAGTTTAATAACTTTGTGTTTGAATATTATAGACAAACATATTATTATATAAATTGTTAATAATAGTTACTTTTATCTAGGTACTTTTTATGTTTTAATAATAAATTTTCATTTCACAAACTTGTGTCTATGTTGGTTAAAAACGCGTTCGCAGACTACACACGCCTTAGGTGGACAATCAAACTAAATACTATAAAATAATTACTTTTAAAATTAAAGCTAATAAAATTAAAGCTAATAAAATTAAAGCTAATAAAATTAAAGCTAATAAAATTAAAGCTAATAAAATTAAAGCTAAAAAAATTAAAGCTATTGAGTGGGGAATTGCTGATACTCCTTTACATTATGAAGGCAATGTTGAACACACAGTTTTTGAGCTTTTATCACAAACAACCACACTACTGTCTCATATCGCAAGCAAAACACAGTAGGCACTTTAAACGGACATTAACCCCGCTTTGAGTCTAGAATACCTGGGCCAAGTTGGGAAGTGGAAAATTCTCTCCAAACAGGCAGACATTTCATGTATGTACATACATGTGAAGTTTCCCAAACTGCAGTGTAAATATTTACACGCCGCAGTGCATAGTGAAATGGCCTTTATATAAATGATCCTTGCGCTGAGCCTTTGCTCGGGTAATACTCGTATTTGCTAAAGCACTACAGTTCAGTTTTATACATGAAATAAAGATAACATTTAAAATAGTACCGTGTTCACAATATACATTTAAATTTAAATTTTAATTACTACTTAAGGCCCCTCCTTTCCTCTGCTCTACTTGGAGAGGCCTATGTCCAGCAGTGGACGATGACAGGCTGATAATGTATGTATGTACTACTGAAGTAACTATTGTATTAATAATAATTTAATAAATGGTTTGTATTGCTAAGAATTTCTTTTAATGTTTTGATGTTATTGTAAAGACAAAATTAGACTTAAAATTAATACAAAGTATACACTATACTGATATGTATTTTATGTCCAAATGTTTCCAACCGTTTAGGAGTTCAGTGACATACACACGTACAGGAGAACATGAGCTATAAATATAAAAATTTATTTCCAGTAATTTCTAGAACCATTAGTTTCTTCTAGTGACTATACATTAACGCTGTAACAACTTAATTAGCTGGAAGGACAGAGATAGCACAATGAACAATTTACGTTAAACGAAGAGCCGTCCGAGGCGATACATTGCAAGTAATTTGCATTTTTACGAAAATTGCCACGACATCGCTGTCCAAGCAGCAATTTAACGTTTTCTCTGTAATAATTGTTAAATAATTTCAAAAACGTAACTAGTCCTTTTTCTTATTGCATTATATGTACTAAAACATAATAGAAAAATCATTACGACCTATTTGAACATGCATAAGATATCAGTCAAAATCACACGTTCAAATATTTAAATAAAATTTGAATATAAGCTAGTACTTACATGATAGACAGATTGGTACTCAACAACTTTAACTGGGCTGTTTGGCCTATGATTGCCCGGGATAACTATCCCCACATATTTTTGTGACGAGCACGAATAGGTACTCGTTCTGACTCAAGGTATGAAATTAGAAATTATTTGTGTGTAGTTTATCAGGCGGCTCGTAAATTAGACTCTATGAAGCTTGGATGCAGATAGCCCAAGATATTTTAAAATACTATCAGTCCCCGCTTCGCTGTTCGTAATTTGAAATATATTAGTTAGTATTTAAAAAAAAAAAAAAATAAAGTCATGATAACTTTATAATCCTTAATTCGTAATTATGGGCATCTTTATAGATTCCAAATCTTAGAGGGTTATAATTAGAAAAACAAAATATTTTGTTTCCCCTGAGGATCGATTGTTAAAAATTGATTCTTAATGAATTTATTTGACTGAAGTTTATCTGACTGTTAGCCCTAGGAGTCGGGCAGACAGAATTATGTTTTTAAATATTTAGTATTATTTAATATTAAATATTCAATAACTTAATATTAAAATAAATAAAAACAAAACTATGAATACTTAATATTAAGTATTTAATATTAATTTTTTGTATAAATAATTAGAAATTATATCAGGTTTTAATGTTCAGGTAGCGCCAGCCACTTTTGGTTAAGTTTATTAATAATAATAACCAATTTGTTATTACGGGTCACAATCTATCAGTATTCAAAATTACATCCACATTCGTCGAGCAATTTTTGTGTGCAAATATCAAACACACACAAACTTTCGCGTTTATAATATTTCACCAATTATTACAGTTTCTTTGAAAAACACTTACACGATAAATCGAAAAATTTGCTTGGGACTTCTGAATACTACTAAACTAAACACTATCCTACAAATATACTTAATATGAGACAATTTAGTATACTTATCATTATAGTGGTGGGAGTAGCAGGTTCTGTTGTTATACGATGTTTGTTCAAAGAGGAGACATAAAACAAACAATTGTGGAGTAACGACGCCGCCCTAAGGG
>DWED01000786.1:0-10309 GCA_018245795.1 Protelbella ruficauda | reverse complement strand
ATATAGTACTTTTATTCATGTTTTTTTTTTTTTATATTATTTTAATTTTTTCATGATTATATACATTTATTCTTTAAAAAGGCAATAAGTCACTTATATGAGAAATGAAGACAAAGTTAATTGGTAATAAAAGCATTCGTCCATCTCTATTTATCTAATGTATTTGTTTAAAAAATAAGTAACGAATAAGTAATACAAAGAGAGCTTTCCTTCAAAGCCGGCTACGCATTGGCCACTCTTCGGGTGTAGCAAATGTCCATGGGCGACGGTGGCCACTTACCGGTAGGTGGCCCGTCTGTCTACTTGCTAGGCTAAACATAAAAAAAAATTCAAATAAAAAAATAGGCCACTCAATGTATAATCTCCATGTTCACGTAGAGTCGCTCCGGTGCTTAGTCGCCGCATCTGTTACATGTATTGTCCACCACTTGGCCGCTCTGAGTCGAACTTGGCGTATTTTGGGACCAACTGCGATCGCTCGAGCAATATTTGCCAGACGCAGCCACTCCCCGAGCACGTTTCGTACACTTGGTATTTGGTACATGTGTTGAAAACTTTGTCTTTGTTTGTTCAAGCCCAACTTCCTGTCGTACGTTAGAGATATTTCTTAATACAATTTTGTATTGCCTCTCTGGTGTAATGTATTATTTGGGTACATTATTTTTAATATGATTATACATGAACTGTATTTTTTTTTTCATTTACATTTTTAATTTTCCAATCCTGTAAAAAAAAATTCTAAGACAAAGGAAAATTAACGCGACAGAATTAGCAGAGATCAAAATACACATATACACATATAAATAGTAAATGAAAGTCATAATATATTCTTATAATTATTCTTCAAAAACGAACTTTCCATCTCTATGGAGGTGGACAGAAAAAAGCAGGCAGATAAAAAACTTCTAGGGCTAGAATAAAAGAGAAACAAGAAAATGAAAGTTTGCCATTGCCATACAGTATAACTTTGGTCCGATAAAGTGCACCCGAGACGGCTTATACTATGCGTCAATATTAGCCCGCTGACATCCGCTTATAAATTGAGTTTTACAACTACTACATGGGGTATAATAGAAACAGCCTGACTTTTTTTTTATTTAAGCCCGTACCTTTTTATCTTTTAAATAATCCTTTGTTGAGTGATAAGTTTGATTCACAATGCGCCTTTCTGCACTGGCACTGGTAAGGATATTATAATACTAGGAAAGAAGTTGGTTGCCGTTGTTAGTGAGAACACAATCTGAGCTATCTGGATTATTAACAGTTACAGATTTATTTTTGTAAATATACCATTACTGTAATGTGAAAGGAAATATATAAACCCCTTAAAAATGTTAACCTCATAGAACTGACATTAGTGAAGGGGCGTATGTTTTGATCACATGCATCACCATTTTGGTAATGTGAAAAATCATACTAGTTACTAGACATACTAGTTGTTACGTCTGCTTGTAAACGTATCTGGACCCCCTCGCCCTCTCCACAACACAAACATCTACCAGAACTGACAGTCACGGCTACTACCCCCGATCAGCATATTAGGACTCGACATTCATCAGCGACGTGCGGTATGCGGACTAATAGCAAAAACCCATCTATAACATATGTTTAACACGTTTTTTAAAAAAGTTTTCGCAGAAGAATGTCCAATATTTAGAACCATTTAGCATCGCGCTGACCGACTGTGACACCCAGTCTGGTTGACTCTCGAATGTCGACGGATAGATTACCATTAGCACGCGTCGTTTTTAATTATTTCTGATCCCTTTTTCGGACAATTGCGTTCATGTCAAAACTTGAAAATAAAATTCGAAAATCTTACGTAATTTCCGCTTTTAAACGAAAGAAATGTAAGGCAAGATTCTGTGAACCGATTGGCACGTATTTTCAACGTTGGGAATGTACAAAAGATAAAATGCAGTACCTATGCCTTCTATAAAACATGAAGAATAAAAAATTGAACACAAAGTCCATTTCATTCGACTTTTCGATTGTAGTACTATTAATTGTGTAATGAGAAAGAAACTCACTGATAGGGGCATTAGAAAACTTCGAAACCGGCGTGTATATATGAAGACTATGATGAATGTAAATGAAGCACTTCAAATTTGTAATGAAAGAGATATTTAGCACTAGGTGCTCTCTACCTACCGTGTAAATAATCCGGACTTATAATAAAACAACAGACTGAAAATAACATATTATGACTGCTTCCAGCGAACAAAACAATTTTCTCTCATGTTTCGCTTCTGAAATTGATTTGATGTCCGAGAATAAACGCTATGAAAACTTAATGATAAATATTCCAAATATGTAATTCAATCTCGTAACTTTTATTTATCATAAAAACAGTACGACGCACGAAGCGGCCGCCGCTGCGTCGCGCCCATGAATTATTCATTGCGTACGGTTATTTTAAGACGACATCGCTGTTTTCAGCCGATACCCATTTGTCGAGCTTTGTATAAATGAATCTACATCTATGATAGGCTGGTCGCGGTTTAGCGCAGTCTACTAGCTAAGATGGCGCAACGACCCAACATGAGTCTTAGCCTTCGATACTAAGATACACCACTTCGGTCTGCCCTGCGCCATCACCGACCAGTTCAAGACAGTCTACCAAGGCACTGCTAAATGCCTTAGCCGTCGTCGGGCAGCAATGTATGTGCGCAGATGTGCGCTACGATCCCCAACTATCATGTCCAGCGTTGGGATTATGTGCAAAAACCCTTTCTGTTAGGAGAGGCGTATGTCCGACAGTGGAGTGAAATACTGATAATGACGATGCGGGTAAACTTGAAGTGGACGTTTTATCGAAGAGCGTGTGCGAGTAACGAATTTGTAGAGCACTGTAAACTGCAACAAACGATATATGAAGGATGATTTACGAGGAAACTCGAGTATAATAGCTTGTACGTCGTACGAAACGAACGATTCTAGAAAATCTAGAATGTTCTGGAAATTTCTGAAGAGGAAAAAATGTTTCTGTTCGTGGTGTTCGACAGCTTCTTTTTAAAAACACCGTTTTTTAAGAATTATAAGTATATTTTGCGCAATAGTAGATGTATTGATTTTATAAAGTTGATTATTAACAATACCTGATTAAATACATAATAAATACCGATTTAACTCACATGTTTACTTGGCATAGCCCAATTAATTTCGTAACTATTAGAGTTCCTTCTTTATGTGCTTAATGAGACGTTTAATAGTAGAATTATGAATGGATTGTATTGATAGCTAACATCATAATATGGCCTGCTGTCGATTTGCTGTTTATACTGTTCTACTTAAAGCCATTGTTTCCTCATATATCCATGTAGACTAGGTACGTCATTGGAGCGATCACAGAAGTCACATAAATGGTAACATACATATGTACCTACCTACACATGGTAAAAAGATGAACTCCCCTGGGTGTTACACACATGCCTATAGGCGACGGTGACCACTTACACAGCGATCACAAAAAATGGTAAACAAAACAGCCCAAAATATTATTATTATCTTAGTAAAAACATTTTAGACGCCTGTAGCTTCACGTCCTCGTATAAACAGTGAAGAGACCACCTTATATAAACATCAAGTGCCGAAAAAATCAAAAGTCAAACATGTTGAATGGCGGTCACCACTTAAAATATCCGTTATATTTGTTCGCTTGTCGAATCTGTGCAACGATATGCAAATGAAATGCAAATCGGTAATCGAGTGTGGTTTCGACTGCGCAAACTTTACTATACATTGCGCCGTAGTGCGGTAAATGTTCTGTCGGCGCGGAATTTGAGCTTAGTGTGTGAGTGATGTATACGTGATTTGCTAGATAAACGTCATGAGACTAATTTTGGCTTAATCTTAGATATATTTCCCAATAGTAATATTGTCCCGTCGCCAAGTAAGCTGTCTTACGGGGTGATCAGAAAGTAGCGAAATGCCAAATATCTCTATCCTCGCAAACCTGACGTGTTTCTTCTACATTCGTTAATTATAAACTTATAACAATACAGAGTTAATGGAAAAATACCATTACTAGCGTGAGGAGATTATCATATAGTCTATGGGTCTTTATCAAGTAATATCGATTATAATTATGCGTTACAGAATGTTAAGCAGTGTTTTAGGGTTGTCACCGTCCGATAAGTTAGTTTTGAGACCTGTTTAAAAACTTCTAACTTAGGGCTGTCAACTGACCAGCTAATGTTAGCAATGCTTATATAGCACAAAATAAGACGCGTTCTCCAGTTAAACTGACAAATATACATGTATAACATATATTTGAGATACATGTATAACATACATATGTTATACATGTATTTAAGTCTGTGTAGACGCGAGGGTATGGTAAGGAAAAGTCGGGGTAGCGCAGTTCGTTAAGAGCAAATCCACTACCGGCCGGCGGGCGGGCACCGGCATAATTTCATCCAGCCGCGGGCGACGCGAGCGGCGGAATTAAATTTCCAGCCGCACATCTTGGGGCTGATCGTTGCGAGGGGAAAAATGTAAGAAGTCATTTTGGTAATTATCGGTGAAGAGAGCCGTTTTATTTTAGTTTTATTTTATATAAGAAGCCTTGTACTCTTATATAAAATGTATGTATGTAATTATATATGTTGTCTTGTATTATAACAAATTGGCACAATCTCTGTTTAGTCACTTTAATTTTGGCAAGGTTTTTGTGTTTGTAACACGTCTAATTCCCATTGTTAAATATGTCTTTCCCAAACGTCGTCACAGTTCATCGGCTTAAGTTTTGTATTTACCGATATCCCGTAAGCTTGCCAAGGTCAGGAATTTGCTGGTAGCAGATCTTTCTTCCTATAATTGTCCATAAATATTTAAGTAATAGTTTTGGTTTTTATGTATTCACCAGACAGGCTAGTAGCGTAACGAACATTATTCGGAAATGAGTAAACCCGAGGAGACCAGAAAGCGTTGACCAGTTTTCAACATTTGCCACTAACATTACAGCCTCATATATCACCTTGAATTAATCCAGGAACGATAATTAATACCCCTTTCTGCCATGAATACAATAGTACTGAACAATCGAGATTATTTATACATCTGAGCAATTGTCAAAAATCGATTCGTACGCATAAAAAGTCCAATGATTTTTATGTGCCGCATTGAATACTCGATAGAGTGAGGGTTAAATGCATGATTCTCAGCATTTCTCATTAACAGGACGCGTCGGGTCGTTAGTACCCGGCTAGTCGTAATCCATAGTTGATGCCTTCAAACACCATAGAGAGATGCAGGCTTAAAAATATTTTTATCAATATACTATTTGAAAGTCTACTTAATCGACGTGTGTGTATGAAAACAGTGATGAATGTGTAAGAAACACGTTAGATCTGTAACGATAAGAGATATTTGAAACTCGGTGCATCTCTGCCTATCCCTTAAGAGACGTCGGGTTACATTATAATAATGGTAATTATACTATTTACGTATTCGTCACACTTATATACGCCTGGCTCACTAAAATGAGTAATTCATTTAGTAGATTTACAGAGATGCTATAAATCTTGTAATCCCAAGTATCTTTGTGTGGCGACTTGTGGTGTGTGATCTACTCGTTATATGTACACTTGCTAGAGAAATTACAACGTCGTCGCGAGCGTAGCATGCTCATCTACGGAAAGTACCTTAACTAGTTGGAACTTTCCAAACAAAAAATCACATTTAGTCTAGAGAGAATTTACAGAGTATTAATTCCGTAATTACTTCGATAACTCACGTCAAGTTTACATGAATTTCGCTGTATTTTTCAACATGAGTGATTTTATTCATTTCCACATTAAAATCCCACTATCGCAATATAATCCGTGTGTAATTGAACTTTTTACGAGGCGACCGAGATTCGCCGCGCGCGGGCGGACTCGTCGGGTCTCCATGTTGGATGTGTTTATGGTCGCGTATAAGGTTTGAGACACACTGGGTAACAATAAAAATCTCTTTTGTTTGTCTATGGGGTTTGTAAGGAAAAAAAAAACGTAACTCTCTCATTCTGAGTGTAGACTCGTGTTGCCACAGTGGAATGATAAAAGAGTAGAGAGAGAGTCTTCATAACAAACACTTACCATACTTAAAAATCACATTCTCATATTTTAATCGTTTTAAAGAGAAATTATAAAAAGTGTGTAGTTTTAACAGAATGCAAATATCATATTAAAAATATACATTTATTGACTATAAAGCCTCCATATACTACAGACTTTAAGAAAAATGAGTTATAATAAGAGTATCAAATGACAGTACAACAGCATCACGAAATACCCATACGTTACGTAAGTTGGATGTGAGTTTATTCTAGCCCCATATATAGCCATTAACAATATTCCTGAATTAGCTTAGTTATAATTTATTGGGCAATAAATTATAACAGTTACGTACTCTGATCACAATAAAGGGTTTTAGATTTAGATTTAGAATACTATAGGGGTGATTTCGGTCATAACAACGGCACTTAAACACGCCGGTTGCCGACCGCTAAGTATGGACATGAGGCGTTCTGAATTAGTTTTTGCCGATAGTTATATATAATTAACGTTTTATATAACTTTAGATCCACTAAAGACTAGATACAAATGTTTGTCTAGATACAAATATTTGTATCGGCTGTATGGAACGTTAAATATGAGGTCCTTTGCAAAGCTAGCAATCTCTAATCTCTAATTCAACGCTAAAAACGTTCCAATAATCAATTAAACAATGATTATCAATAATATTTATTATAAAAAGCTTCAACAGCTACCTCACAATAGATGGTTGATTCTTATTGTTACATTAATTTAATAACGCGTCAAATGCAATAAGGTGCATAATGGAGTGGTATAATAAAACATAAATCAGTGCGGTTGCCGCGGCGGTAGTTCAATGTGAAGTTATTAATGAATGCCTTCGGTACGAACTGAACAACAGATAACACCCAATGAGTGTTTAATGGGAAATGTTTAAGCGGTAATGAAATATCGTTATATCTACGTTTGTGTGTGAACAGAAAGATATACGATACATCAAAGAGACCGATGCGTCATTAAAAAGTTTAGTAATAGCATATATTGTAACGGAGTTATGAAAAATATGAGACTATTTTTTTTTTTATTCGAATTGACTTCATTTTATTGGTCATAGACGCCTTCCTTCATGGTTTCACGGGTTTCTGTGGTGATACCAAATGGCTTGGTCTGGATTTATGGCAGAGGAGGAGGGAAAAAAGTGATATATAGTAATTGTCTGAATCTGCGATATCATCACGCATAGAGGGGATATTATAATTATATCATAACTTCAGGTCCCTTACAGGGTAGGCAAACAGCACCGAGTTCCATATATCTATATCGTTACAGAATTGACCTACTTCTTCTATCTTCATCACTCTATACACAGAGGGAATGTAAAAGTGAAAATGTAATAAATTAAACAGTCCCTCCCAGTGTAAAACCTGCCTAATGTGAGTTCGCATTTTCAACTCCGAGGGAGTGAGTGTTATTCGGTTATTCCCGCTCTCACGTGTTATGTGTTTCGTTATGGATAGTAAGCAAACTATTTGCATATTCATTCGTATACCGGGGAACGTTTTTGTGCACATTTGCATAGGTTTCGCGGTGATCGGCGGAGCCATCGAGGCGGTAATAAGACGTTTTGGGCTTACGTGGATTTCGTTTCAAGGTGAATTGGATTGGATTTGGAAATGGAATGCATTTAAAGTTCGTACTCGATTTCAGTGTGAACTTTGGTTTTAGTTTGGAAATCTATCAAGATGTATTGAATGCTTACTGGAATATGTACGGGAAAGTTGATTGTAATGTACTACTTAATGTTACTGTTTACTGGTACTATATACAATCTACATATGCACATTCATTATTGCCTGTTTATATACACAATAGTAGAGCGGTTGCAAATTCTTTGCACAAAACGCTGACATACGTCGTACTACGAGAAAAAAAATTTATCGCTTTCATCTGGAACCTATCACAGGGGTTCGTGGAGCCAAAAGTTTAAGAAACCTTGTTCTATAGCAATACTGATTTGTTCTCTTATCCTATTATATATCTTAATCATCAGGTTACCTTAAAAACTCTGTATTAACGGTGGAATAAAAACCGTTCTATTCAACCCACAGTACAGTTTTTTAAATAGTCATAGGCTCGCGTTTAAATGATAGTTGCATTTTAATGTTCAGTAGACAGTCATTTGCAGTGTATTTTTTATCATATGATAGGCTAATGTTTGGCCGAGATCCTGCCTAATGGAAAGCGCAGATGTATCCTAAGATGGAGCACGCATGCCTAGTAAGAGCCTACCCTAGTTTTAAAGAGTCCTAGATTGTATGTGTCTGGGAACACAGACGCTGGCACGGTTTGCCACTCCTTGTCCGATAGGATAAGAAACGTGGAACCAAATCGTATTTCACTGCAACTGAACATTATCAAATTATTAATGATATTTCAATCACGGCATACAGTATTTCCATCGCAGTACAGCCCGCCCCCCGAACAGCTCGAGGCATCGCAGCGAGGTGCCAAGTTATCGGCCGCTGTTATCGTGATCTACGATTATTACTCTTGAGTAGGTATACAAAACTTTACCATTTCTAAAATTGATGTAATGGTGTTAACTATATAACTATATGAACGTGAAGGAACCCTCGCATCATGTAAAACTTGTTTTATATGGAACTGGCGTACTCACTTAAAGGTTACTTAATGTGGGTAGTGGCACAACATTCGTATTTAACGAATTATTTAAGGATAATGGATAACTAATTCCGTTACTTAAAAACTTGAAAAATTTATGTGATGTTTATCACATATAAGTAGTTTTCCAAAACATATCAAATGAATCAAGACTTTGTATTTTATTTATATTAATATTACTATATTTTAGAAATCGATCTTATAAAATTTATTAAAATAAATAGTCCCTAATATACAGTCTCAGGGAGAAGTATCAATATATACGTACACATATAAAAAAAATGATATCATTGTGTACCCCTCAGCTCGTCTCTACATAATGCGATATCGTATGTAAAAGAGAGCGGCCGTCCAAGTCTCGAACAGACTTTAGCACGAGCGACTATGAATCATCTTAAGTAGCCGTTACGAGCAAACGCGCCCAACATGTAGAGCGCAGTGCGGCCTTTGATTCGATGCGGCATACAATCGGCAATCGGCTGCGGCTAATAATTTTGAATTGAATAATATTATGGGAAAATGGCACAATGGCAAAACGGTAACATTAGACTCTATAATAATGTAGAGACGAAAGAATGTTGATCTACATACAAACTCTCACAATACAGATCTAGATAATATTAAGTTACTATTTTACATCACTACACTTAGCGTATGATTGAGAATTATAATCTATAAGCCTTAACTAGCAGATCTAACTCGCATGGTTATCTTATATGAGTAACTTTATAATGCTCACATTGGCGTAAAAAATAAACAACATTGTATTTTAATCTCGAGTTTATGACGTGTTAGGGATAAATAATCGTATACAAGCATTAATAGAGTTAATTCATATACATACGAAAATTTTTGTCAGCGATAAGACTAATAATATACTTCTGAGAGAGAAAGAGTACGACGCTTTTTGACCCTACGTATATATTCATATGAGAAAAAAAACTTATATGAAACTTATAGAAAGAACGTTGGACAAACTATGCGTTTATGGAATTAGTTTTAAGTACTTAGGTATATTGGATATTTTCATCTAGTGTTATCATATATTTTAAACACAGGTAAAGTGGAAATCCGCCTATCCCTTAAGGAAGCAGGCACAATAATATGCACGTGTATATAAGTCTAACTTGTTCACAGCGAGCAATTGTAATTTAAACTGTTAAATCCGAACGATGTCATATAAAATGGTATTAGTTGGTTTTCCTTGGCGACGAAACGACAACCACAGTTTTCCACTCAATAATATACTACACATGAATACATTTAAATAATTAGTTGCAAGTAACTCATCATGCAGAGTTAGAGAGTCTCAGAGGAATGAGAATAATTCGGTTATGTCGGTTTTAAATATATAAGGAATATTGATGGAAAAATGTGGCGGTTCTTTCGTCAACAAGGAAAACCAACTCAAACCATTTTGGCAGATGACAATGTTTGGATTCTAAAACAATTTAAGAGTGTGCTAGGGATAACAACAGTCCACGTTCTAAAAAGCACCGTAAACTTTAAGGTGGTTAAATTTACTGCATATTCTACCCTTCCTAACTTTCTAGGGCGACACTGTTATCATACGTCAATAGTATTTAATATTCTGAAGTTCAATAGTA
>DWED01000785.1:0-10309 GCA_018245795.1 Protelbella ruficauda | reverse complement strand
GCCAGTACGGAGGCCCTGACCAACACTACTGTGGTAATCACGCCTCCAAAGTTCAGAACTATGAAGAAGGTGTTGAAATAGTTTCGGCTGTGGATAGGGAGGAAACTAGGGCGTCGGAAAGTTTTCTATGATTGTCAATGCCCGAGGTCGTTCCTAGAGACCTAGATACTGTGATCTAATTAAGACTTTAAGGTAATGTGAAGTAATGGACAAATTGAAGTTACCTGTCGAACTAGTCTCATCATCAATGTACATTTACTTTCCTGACATTTTGTACTGATTTTCTTATATAAAATAAATTATTAAAATTCCTATCATTTATAGATATAATGTTATATAATTTTTACGCCAACTGTGAAAAGACTAAAGTTAAAAAGCGAGTACAATGGTCGTTATTTAATTTTGCCTTTAATATAACATAAAAGAAAAGTACATTTACTCCCTGGATTTCATAAATGTTTAAATAAATGTACGTATATGAGTTATTTTCCAAATTTCAACTTCTCTTTCTTACGCAACCGTTTTTTAACTTTGGACAATTCATTTGCTGCGTGAAACATTTAGAACGAATTTTAAATTTTTTAACAGCAAGCTCGAGTATCGAATATTGGATTAAACGATACATTTCGGCTTGACCAAAGAGTTTTTTAGTATTAAGCCATTGTGAATTTAAAAGGATAAGTATTAAATTGTATTATATCGTTACGAGTGGTGTATGTGTGATGAAATTTGAAATTATTTATAGTAGCCAGTATTTCAATACATGTGATAGTAGACTTAATATATTGTTTTGTTTTGTTTGTCCTTTGGAAAAACATTATGTTGAAACCTTTCCAGTCTTGCATCTGTCTGATTGAGCAACATTAACTTCATTCACAATGACCCCTTGCCGCTTTTTTATCTTTATCTTTATTATATTATCTTTATTATATTTCTTTCTTTATTTTTATCTTTATTATTTTATCTTTATACTTTATTATGAAATATTAATAAGTGACCTAACAATTTAATATTAATAAACGGCACTGCCAGAAAAAGTAATAATTGTATTAAATAAAATTAATATTTATTAAATACGTTTTAAATAAAATTTATTTTCAAAATCCTTTGTACATTTCCGTTATAAACCATATAACGTTAGTTGATATAGACGGATAGACAAAAATAGATTGATTATTTTGTAAATACAGACATTAAATGTACCATGCAAAGGACATGCTTCAAGTTGATATTTTGCCTTCATTTTAAACGTAATGCCAGATATCATCACGTCATATCAAACTGCAAATAGTCATTTTTTTTCTATCATCAAATTTTAATGTTTTAGTGGTTGCAAAGTGTGTAAATTAGAAAAAAACAGTATTGTAAATATTGTTGATAATATATATAATAAATCAATAAATGATTGTGTATATAATAGATAATAATTATGTATTAATAAATAGTAATATTAATAATTCTAGTTGAATATATCGCAGATACCGTGTTGTGGGGAAACTACGCTTGGAAAATAATAATTTGACATTTCAATTCGATGTTCTATTAATTGATATAAATATGAAAAATATATGAATTTCTTTGATGTAGTTTCTTTCCATAGTGAATATTGTGATTGAGTGTGAATAAATTTAGATGTTACAATAATTTCATTTAGTGTAATATTTGACTGTTCGGTAGTTAGTGGATGTACTGTGTAGAATCGCCAACTGATATTTTGTAAAAGACAAAACTTTGATTATAAATAACTAAATCAACAATTATTATTGTTATATACATATGTATTACCGTGGAAATAAAAAGTATTTACTCGTGTTTCTAAACTGTCCTGAAATTTAGATTTACTCTGTAAATATGACACAAATTTAAACGAAGCCTATAAATAGTATGTAAAATGCACGTATATTTAATAGGAAACACAATAAAATAGTAGTTTGATCAGTTTTCAGCTGTACGCGTTTTGTCGGTACTGTTTACACTGAACAACTCGATAATCCCTTTTAAATATTTAGAACAAGGTTTTAAATATTACGCCGAGATGCGGTCATGCGCAGTCTTATTCACAATAAGGCCTTGAACTGTAAAGTATATGAAAAATATACAACAAATATTTGTATTCTATTCTTCTGTATATCTTACTCATTAAATGTTCATTTGGACGCTGTATTGTCCTTTTTGTACAAAAACTCGACAACATACAATGTTGTTAGCATTATCTAATATAATGGTAATAAAAACATGATATTATTACATAAATATGACAAAAATGGGTGTTTAAATAAATATACTGTTAAACTGGCCTGTGCCTGCGGCTTCAGGCGCTGAAAAAGTTTTTTCATCCATATTTAGTGAACAGGCTCGAGGAACGCCTTATGTTAATAGTAATAAAAAATTCTGAAAAGTACAATAAATATAACAAAACTATTGCCGCAGATCATAGAAACGGAAAATCACGAAACAAATAAAATTACTTTTTTATAAGCAGTTCATAGCAACGTGTCAAAGTTTTCAGAAATAACATATTAATCATATATTGTAATGTTAGCCTGGAGGTCTTTAAATTTGGCCTCAGTGATCGAAGCCGTGGGCACTAACTAGTATGTATAAATATAGATTTTATGTCATGCACTAATGTATGTAACGTTAAATTTATTTATTACGTAAAAATGCAGTTAATAACTCTCAATGTATTATTGTTAATTGATGTATATAGTATTATAAAAATAGTCATTATACATTAAGAGCTCTTAGTACAAAATATTATGTTTGTAAATTTGCCTGTAATCTACAATTAATTGTTATGTTAAAACAGACCCACATTAAAACAGGCCACAGTGCAATCAATATTTTAATTTTATTTTTAAAGGTACCAACAAAGCTCTAGTCCCAATTCTATTCCGTTACATTAAAATATTTTTTAGATGGAACAAGATTAATGTTTATTATTCCATTTGTTACAATTAAATTTATTGTTCCACGTTTAAAAATATACTATTATCAAAGTTAAACTGACAAGACTCACTGACATCTGCGTTACAATTGACAAACCAAAACGTTTCTATCCTTATAAACTCGAACATCTTTTAACGCCAGCGATGAGAAAATTGTTTTATGTAGAGGTAATTCTTCTTTATGCATTTAAATCTTATATTTAATTAATGTGGGTCTATAACTTGCTCTACAACGGTACCTTCGGGGGACGTAAAAGTTTTTTGTGCAATATTTATGATGAACTTGTGAAATTTTTCGAGAAATACGTAGCAAGAAGTTATTAAAATAATTCGACGTTATTGTATTTTTCTTATGTAGGCTCCTAAAAGTGATGAAATAAAATTAGATATTGGCTCACTTTGTTTCATTACATCTCCTTTTTAGACCATTATTTATAGCTACAATATTATTTATGGAAAGCTTCTTTCGGATATTATTGTTTAACTTTATGTATGGTTTGTCTAGTCACAGATACATTGCTACTGCTGAAATTTGAGATAATCGTCCTGAGTATACGTGTACCGACAATTACAATCTTAAGACAAAACCACAAACACTTTCAACAACATCTGTTTGTGGTCGCAGTAGGCAGCTCCTCCCTGAGGGACACATGCTTGTTAGCTAATTTATTTGGGCAATTCATTATTTAAATTAATATTTTTTATGGCGGAATACATCTGTTATTGAAACACTTTCACATCACATGTTTTAAATTGTATAAATACAAACTCCTCTAGACTTAATTTGATAAAATATAATCATTAATAATTAATCATCATTAAATAATTTGTTAAAGTAATCACTAACGAAAATTCTAGAACTTCAAATTGACTGAGAAGAATCTAAAGGGAACTTCGATTATTCTGCTTACAACTTTCACATGACTTAAAAATGGTGGTTATATTTAGATAGTTATTGGTTAGTTTTAGGGATTTCTCTTTTGCTGTAGAGGATAGATATATGTGAAATACTTGAAAAAGCAACATATAGTTCAGTTTTATCTGTTGTTATATCCTCGTGAGTCTGCTCTATTGTCCAAAAACTTTTATTACTCTTATTAGAATCACAATCATCTCGGACGGTGGCAGTGCCTTGAAGCAGAATATACATACGTTATCGAATAAACTCTACAAATATATAAGAAAACTGCTCTATCCTTCACTATGATTCTATGCCTTAAGAAGCTGTACTACAAATGCAATAAAAATATTAAAAATACATATATGTACATATTCGTTATTCAAACAGCTTGCTATGAGCTTACCAGAAGCAACAAAGAATTGCTTAAATCACTCCTTATGCAAAAGTTTCGAACGTCGACGGCACGACACACATTCCAAAATATATATACACAGACACAAGTATGTATGTACATGCATGGTAGCGACACATTAGAGAATGATGCATTATTACACCATGCCTCTCCACTGTAATTACGTCATACTTTAAAGGGCGTGGCGGAACATGCAAGGTTTCTGGAAAAACTAAGCGGGTGCAAATTACTGCTTCTCCTGAAATGAACGTGTTTCATAATGTACCACCTTGGATGCTATGAATATGAAAATATAACGAATATGCTGACTTACTATCTTACTTATATATCTCAGTCGTAATGTAAACTGCGTTTTGGAATATTAATGTGTTTGACAGTCACTTTACTAAACGTTCTTGTATCTAAAGCTAAGATTGAAAATAAATATTCGAAGCCGCTGACATTACTATCCTTGTACACAAATTTTAATTAACATAAAAATTCAAACCATCCAACACACCATTTATACCGCGTTAAGATAAACAGCACCATTGGAAATAGTACAGGAGGATATACAGCCTGTACATGAGAATGCAGAACATATTTCGCGCTGATGAAATAGCTACGAATAATATGTGAATATACATAGTGTCTGTAGAGGAACGAGGAACGTCAGCTACAGAACTACGGCACAGCAATCAGCTCGCACGAGACATGCTCAAACTACGTCTTGCCGTTTGTGCACACTCGCTGAAGGATGTTCTAACACAACTTGTAACTCGTCTTGGATTATGAATATGTTTGTTGTATACATGTGTCTAACTTAAATCGTATTTCATTTTGAAGCTATATCTACTACACACTCGTATCAATACGATTTTGATTTTCACTGGATTTTTAGTGGATTGGACTGGATTGGAGAGCCTAAATTCTGAGTTGCGATTATTGATTTCGATTCTCGTAGCTGGGACACGCATATATTGTGTGTTGGTTACGAATTTGTTCTCTGGATATATATGTGTGGATTTAGAAATGCATAAGCATGAGTATATATATATATATGTAGTTAATATATCAACCGTCTGGTTATCTTAGGACAGGCTCTGCCTTGTTTAAGGTAAGATGGCCGTGTGTGAAGTAAGTACTTAAAATATATTATTATTAATTTTTTACATTTATACACATGTACATGTATACTTAGAGATGGTATAGATTCAAAGTTTGGTTAAACGAATTAGACCGTTGCAGGCGGCACTGAAACGCTCGACCACCGCACGGCCACAATTAACGATTATAGCAGAATCAATTAATTAACGTAGAAATCAATGCGGTTCATTAAATGCGATAACCATTCAATGGCCGGAATAATTTTATATTATCGTTAAGTCTCATCAGTGTCGTAATTGGAACAATTTATTCAACAATAAATCTAGTTCATGAATAAATGCCTGCACATTTTCACGTTATTTCCCATAAGGTAGGCAGAGATTACAGATTTATTGAAATCAATATATTTTTACGTGCCGATTTATGGATATACCCCTACATTCAGTCGACACTATCTAATGTATTATGGTTTTCTTTCATATATAATATGCAAGTTACAAAGCTTCCTGATATTGTGTGATCACGTCACTTCACTTCAACTCACAAACATTCTAGTACTGACATCAAATATTATTAATATACTGCCCTCCCATAGACGTCCGTTACGCTATATTTCTCTTACAGCATAGCGTAGGTCTTGATGTGGCATACTTACATACATGTGTACAAAGCTTTCTAAAGCGAGACAATAGTAACAGGAATGCTGCTTACGGGCAAAATTAGGCACATTGTTGGTGGTACCAGTGGTATACCAGAAAGATTTTTTTGTGTAAAAATGATCTAATTTCTTTTATCCATCCATCAAACATGTAAATTTATGAGCAAAATGATGAGGCGTTGTCCTATCGAATTTTATAATTAATAAGAATATTCAAAAGTTTTTTGGCATACCATATGATCGAAAAATATTGCATGAAGAGAATGATGTATGAGGATAATCATAATTAATGTAGAAGAAGCACGTTACGTCTGTAATGATAAATGTATTTGGCATTCAATATCCTCTGCCCACCCCGTAATTTACCTCGTTGTGACGATGCGATAATAATAAAAAAAACATTGCGTGAAGCCCACGCGCTATAGAAATGAAATTTCTTTCTGATTATACGTAATTATGTAGAGACATTTCTATTACTTTATTTCTATGAAATACATTACTGTTAACTTGGACTAAAGTTTTTATTAATGTAAGGAAACAAATTTCTTCTATCCTCAGACGCCTGGTAGCACGATGGTGATTTTCTTTGTTTGGATCAATGAGGGTTGGATGTGGACGATGGCTGACCATTATTTAAGGCCTCTCAATAAGAACCGATCCATGTCTTATTGATGAGGTACAGGCTACACCTTTGTTTCTCTGCTCTTAAGGTTTATTTAGTGAAGTAGGGCAAACCAATAAACGAAACTACCATTAACTGTGTAATCATAATGTAAAACATATACGTACGTATACAAAATATATACATATACTCGTATGTATGTCACCTCATTACAGAAAAAATGATTTTGTGCACTCTATTGTAATTTTATCAAACGCATAAATGACGTAGCCCGCATGGAGGTTACAACCTTTTTGCGCTACTCCCCGCACGATTTTAAATTTTCGTTACGCTTGAAAAATTGTTACTCTGTCAGCAAAGATTCACATCAAAAATATATTTCTTTCAACATTTTTCTTTTCATTCTGCGACTTACGTCTCCGCGTCTGGAATTAAGCATAGTTACAAAAAAAATAATCGCTGTAAGTTGTTAAAGATTGGAACAGCTACTTAAATATTAATCCGTCATGACACAACCTAAATCTGCTCATACGCTTAATTTCATAGTGATTCAGTTTTATCAACTTGTGGGTATAACAGGTCTGGTGGATGAATACCTAATTAAATGGGACCTATCAAATAATTATTGAAATGGAAAATTAGTCTTATTAATATTGATGGGTGTGCTTATACGGAAAACGATAAATGTCATGAGTTTCCACAACCTTTTTTTCTGAAAACAATGACGAGACTTGGTCGAATATTTACGTGAATATCTAATGATATTGTAAAATTAGTTGATTCATTATTACGTTGAAACCCTTTGCAAGCGAACGCCGTCGCTTATCAAGTTTGAAATAGCCAAAAACATTTATTAACGCGTAAAATTTCTTCCCTCCCTTATAAACATCAATCATCGGTGTGGAGCTGACGTGTTGCTATGGATTTACCGTCATTTCATAAGTAATATTGTAAACATTTTATTAATGTATTTTCATACTTCGACGAAGCATCAGCCGCCCGAGATAAAAAAGTGTGTTAATAATTATGTTAATGTTTGTTAAATTCTAATCAATTTACAAATTGCCAAGTTACGACAAAGGCAAGTCAATAGAATTCAAATTAATACTTTTAATCACTTTGTGCTTTAACGAACGCTTTTGTTACTTTAGCCCCAGATGTTTTCTAGAACAAATCACTTAGAAAGTTTGAGTTTAAAAGTTTTTAAGCACTTTTTAAGAATTGTAGACCAGTGGTTTAGAATTCTGTCGGTATACTCAGGTTGGAGTCTCTGGTTCCCATGACAAACTTTTGGAAATTATTTTCGTTTTTACAACTTCGTTTTAACTTTTTTTTGCTATATCCTCTTGAGGAAATCTATGCGGCTAAGAGTTTCTTTAAAATGTTCTTCAAATACGTGAAGTATGCCAAACTGCATTTATCTATCTTGGTAGATTAAATCTTTAATCCTTATTCTGCGAGACCCTATCTGAATAGTGCCATCATATATGAAATTACTCAACAATTACTATAGTAATTGTTGAGAAATTTAAAAAAAAACTTACTATCAACTTATTCTAAAGCTAATATTACATATATGTATGTACCTATTTATGTACAACTCCGTTCAATGGCAAATGATTTCAATGTACAGTACCAACATTTCTATTTAATTCACATTATTAATAATTACTAGTGAACACAAAGGGTTAATTACTTAAGCCTCGTACTCCTTCAAGTCCAAACGCACAGTCGCTGATCGAGTTTCAAATTCCCGCTCCCATTGATTAACGCGTAAATTCACTACGCGCCATTAGACGTAATCAATCATCTGTGATGTACGGAAGCATAACTTGTTTATGTTTCATGTCGATTCGCTCCATACTTAGAATATGAAGTTCTTACAGTGCATTACTTCACTTGATGGAAATTGAATATATGTTTTGTATGTATGTTATCTATATAAATGGCCATGTGTGAAATCACCCTAAGGTATCATACTTTAGGGCAATTTCACACATGGCCATTTAATCTCAAAGTAAGCAGAACCTTTGCCATATTGACCAGAGGTCTGATAAACTATATATAATTAATGATATAAATAAATATACTAGATGGTTTAACCCATACACAAAAAATATTCGCAACAACAGTCATCACAAAACATTCGCCATGCGTGGCAAACAAACCAATAATCCACACCTCGGCAGTTAGTTTCACTAACCATTGAATCTATGACCCTGTCAAGTTTTATTAAAATACTAAATATTCAATATAATAGAAAAAGGACGGCAGATCTGTAAGGATAAAGGCATTTGCCTACTGTGTAAAAAACCTGGAGTTAATATATGTATTTATATTATTAATATTCAAATCATATTCAATATTCAAATATTCAAACCGAAACAATATCGTAAACATGAATGTTACACAAATTACTTTTTCCTTTTCTCAGTTACATCATTCGCACTGAAATGCAACGACTGTTTGTAGAGTAAAAAGCGATTCTATGATACAACTAAGTTACATTTACTATGCGAATAGGCGACTAGTTTCCTGTAATACTAGAAACGATCCTTGTTACGTACAACGGAGTTAACAATTAATCGTAACATGCTCATTTACATTCGTGTACAATAATTTATTTTAAGAGCTCCCTAACGTAACATTACACAAACATAATATTGTACTCGTAAAGATAACTTTAGACAGTCCGAAACGCTTACTAGGGACTTGTACCGCAGACCTCCAAAATGGCTGAGGAACATATAACAAAGACTGAAATATTATTCACTAATTTATCACTGCTCACTGGGCTTAAAATGCTTAAAGCTCATAGCGTTAGAAACTACTTTTTGAGAGCTTTATACAATTCCCAGCACGTCATGAACTAAAAACTATTTTCATTGACAAAGGAACTCATAGTTTTGCGTCAACAGTAACTGAATAATCGTTCGAACGCACACATACAAACTGATAACTGGTGATATATATTGTTAATAATATATAAATTAAGAATTAAATCAATGTGTTAACAATATATGCTGTGCCAAGATCTCTTCTATTTTGACAATCGAGAAAGTTTTATTAAAATAATCCCTGTTTCGGTCTCAGACCTGTGGTTGCTAGTACAAAGATACACTGAAGGCAACTAAGTCAATCAGACATAGCAACACACATTTGACCTACTTCGAATAGTTTGTACAAACATAACATCACGCATGTATTACCCTAATGTGATAGACAGAGGAGTTCAATACACTTCCACGATCCACCTGTTATTTTTTATGTCCCGCCATAGAATAAGAAGTGAACCTATTGACATACACAGGAGATAAATCCAGACTCTGGGCTACTTCTAGGAATTTCAAATAAGAAAACTGAATAGTACCCGACCCGGACGTCAAACCCAGGACTTCTTGGTCAGTAAACGCGCTTGCAACCGCTTCATCTTTGAGGCAACCAATAGCTTATTCAAACTTTTGCTATTCTCATCTTAAGAGCTACGTATTTGTTTTTAATACCGAAAGAGTTCTAAATACCTTAACACGTCAACATCGAAACATATAAAATACGAAAGGGCATCGAAACCATAATCGTAAACATGTTAGAGTATGCTCCAGACCTCAACTTGCATCGTTCACTACCTTATAATAATAATTATCGCAAGTATCTTGAAACAACTCTTTTAGTTAGCTGATCC
>DWED01000784.1:0-10311 GCA_018245795.1 Protelbella ruficauda | reverse complement strand
AGTATTACGTTGTGCGACTGGGCCCAACAGTGGGATACGCTTACATAGATTAGGACGAAGGTGAGCGATCCGCTGAATGTAATCGGCATATCGCTCTATGAACAGTCACGAACTTAACCTTCTCTGTTGCGCAGTTCGACTTGTCGAAGGCTTTTGAGAAGCTTGAACAACTTGTGACTAACGGGTAATTAATTTTAAGTACATAATAAGTACTACAATATTTTGTTTTGTTTTTACCGAGAGTAAAAAACAGAAAAGTCGTTATGTGTTGTAATATCCAAAGAGCCGATTTTTAATTATTTTTAATTTATATTTTCCTCTTTATTCAAAGTAACATTAACACGGCATATTTTATTTAAAAAGGTAGATAAACAGATACAAAAATACAGTAAACTGAAGGAGAAGTAACTCCTTATTTGTGATATACATATATACCTATAACATGGCCTAAATTAGGAAATCAATGGAATATAAAAAAACGTATATGTTACAAGTCGCGTAAGTAATGGTAGGCAACCGACAGGCTGATCACTATGCCCGATATTCCAATACATATAAATTGAGTATATATAACACTGCGAAATTTATAATGTAATACAAAGTATATACGGCAGGTATATATTCACAATATACAAATTAACTACCTTTTATAGCCGTTTGTGCACAAAACTCACCGGTCAGCCGCAAGGTCACAGGTTCGAAGCTTGTGAACGTTAAAAAAATCCAGTTTTATATTAACAAACAGTATGTTTATTTCCCGATTTGTTGACGGCAAGGTCGTCATGGTAGTCGTTTTTTGTATTATATATTTTATAGAACTAGTGACCGGATTACGAGATGTTCAAATGGTGACAGCAGACAAAGTTACAGATAGCTGTACCAATAATATAATACTGGCAGTATGACGATTTCATAAGATCAGAAAGAGATATTAAACTATTTAATTTGAACACGAAAGAAAGGTAGAGGTAGTAATTCCGCTGTAAAATTTAAGACACACATTAATCAGTTTAGAGGTAGGTAAATCATTTTTTTTTCCAATCGCCAACATTTTCATCCCATAATTATGAAATCTACATACAAGTATGTTACATCTCATATTAATCGTTGTATGTTATATTTATTTAGTTATAAACAGACATTACATATTACGCGCAGTAAATTGTTAATATCACGTAGAAATGATTTTTCATCTTTGTCTTCAAGTTACTAATAAGACATCAAGCACAAAATACACGTGTATTCAATTATAGCACCTAGCTGTAATAAGCTAAGGTTTATTTTCGCTTATAAATAGTGTTGTTGTGCGTTATTTTAGAACTAAACAGTTTAAAGAATATCACACGTCGGATTATGAGCCTTGAGTAGGACTTAACTGTAAAGTTTGAGGTGCACCAAGTGCATCATTTTGAATTAATATTTGATTGAATTTTAATTGTGACAAAAAATATTTTTAATGCATTTAAAATATGCAAATATGAGTTTATTACTTTAATTTCTATATTTTTACTTTCCACAGCTTAACAGGGTTCCTGAAACCGATGAAATTCCATGGACTTAATCAGATATAGGGCTGAGGTACGACGCGGAAGATTTTTCAGGGTCTGAATTAGTAAAGGATTCTTACTAAAGAACATGCTTGATGAACTTGACAAGTCAGTTACAGGCTTGTGACAATAGAGCCTGTGGCACACTTATCGCGCAAGAAAAAATGTCAAACATCCATTGCATTGTAAATTGTAACTATCTTCTTTATTCTCTCATTGTACAACGGACTTTATTAAAAAAACGCTTTAAAACTCCCGACAGATCCCGGCTACTGTGAGAGCTTTATGACATTGTGAATGATGCTTAGGAAAGGGAAAAAAATCAAAAATGGTAACCCGACCAGCTAGGAGATTATAAAATCGTATGCCTTCTGTTTATTACAGACTAATATACGTACCGACGCCCACAAATAAACCCTTCAAAGAAAAAAGGATAAAGGGATTGATAGGGCCCTATCGATGAGGTTACAATCGGGTTAATAAAGGGATTTGACCAGGCACGCGTGGTGCAAGGGGTGGAACTGATCCAGAACCAAGTAACTAAAGTTTTTTGGAATAAAATCGATACTAAAATTATCAGTTAAGTCGATCACGTTTCCCGAATTGTTGTAAATGATCAAGTTATATCGACTTAACTGACATAATTTTCTTCCAAAAAGTCCAGCCTAGTTTTAGACTTGTTGGAGCTCCTCCGCGGCCTCCGGCTGAGCGCACCGGGGCCGCTGCGGAGACGCGGTAATGTTTATTGTTGATATCCGTGTTGTTTAATGTTATTGTCGAGTTCATTTCAATTATCTTATTGGTATCCTTTTGTTTATTCTTAAGAAGTTTCCTTTTATTTTTTCTTCTAGTCTTTTTTAGTATGTACAATTACTTTTTACTGTGTAAATGATTCATTTATTTATTGAAGGAAACATAAGTTCGTTTATCAATTGAGTCGGCCGAGATTACGGAGGAAATTTAGGACCCCAGACGCTCTATAGTAACAGCTTCTATTAAACTTTGTCTACGTATTTTGAAAATTTCCATAGAGGCACATATAGCAGAGTGCAGAGAGTAGTGGGAATTTCTAAAACTTTTCAGATGAATTAGCAACTGTTTTCTATAACGTACATCTCTCTCTTGGTGACAAAAGACCTAAGCTATTGTGAAATCAAAAACGCTTTTAGAAATTTATGAAATAAGGCGATTATTTCATGAGCGATTAGTATAAGTAGTAAGATTCTAGATTAGAGCATGGATAAGGTGCCCTAGTGGGATAAATTTTATGTTTACTCTACTCACAACTTTTAATGCACATTGGCAGGGTTTCGAATCATGATAAACCCGGTCAACTGCATACGAAAATTCAGTACATTATTACCTAGAACTAATAGCATGGACAGTTGGTTAACTTAACAGGCGTTTATAACGGCGTCTAAACTACGATCGTTGGCAAACATTGGCATTATCAGAAAACATTGGACCGATATTGATTGAACTCATTGTTTTAATACAAATTCCTTCACACGCTGCCATACGTGACATGAGCGTTACGGATTGTTCTCACGATGCACAAATATTTGTATCTACCATTTGTATATGGATCGAATGACGGTGACATGGATGGGCTTTAAGTCATTAGGCTCTATCTAGAATCATTAGTCTATGACAATCTTAATTATTGATTTATTTCTATTTTTGCTTGAATAAAATCAGGGTGCTCTTTTGTACAAGGTGCGACTGTAATTGAAACTTGTATTAGTAGTGCAGCTATAAACGATTTCAACTATTGGTGTTTCCTAAACAAATCCTGATTGGATTATAAATCTCATAAACAAGTTTATTCAGTTGCATTTAGTTATATATTTTTTGTACTAAATAAAAAATATATAGGAAGAAAGTTGAGTGTTCTACGCCTCTGCTCTTAGGGTAGTAAGAAAAATATTTAAGGTACCCGACATGTTTGTCAATATTCTCACCATCTCAATAAGCCTTCAGAAGCAAATTTTTAAAGATTACTTACAGTCCACGCTCCACAGTGAAGCTACAGTGACCACTAAAGCTCATTGTAACAATAGCACATGGCAGGAAAACAAAATAACTTCCGAAAAAACAATTGAACCGAAGCTTGAGCCAGCGACAAGTGCTGTATAAATCATTGGCTAGTGTTAGGGATAGTACGTAGACGTAATATATCAAGCATGGTCACTGACCTACCGGGCCTTCACAAAAAATACACTTTTTCCCTTTTTTTTTCTCACACCGGATATCAACGCGTTGGCGACAAACCTGTGGCGCCTGATTCTTTCCAATATGGACCAATGTAAAACTAACCCTAATTGAAATAAATAGAGCTTAGTTTTGAATTTTTTTTAAACATTTGTCATCTATATATCTGGTCAAAATTGTCGCCAGCCCATTGTTTTTACGCATTTGACGCTCATTTTCGATTGAGACGAAAGAGAAAAAAAACTATATTTGTGTACCATTTACACGGCTGTGAACTCTTTAAATCTTTGCCTTATGGTCGACTTTAGAAATCAATAAAAAGAAAAAAACAGTGTACCTAACACTGGAAAAAACTGAAGAATGTTATTTATTAAACTAAATTGTTGTTTATTTTAATAGTTAAGTAATGTTGGAGAAGTTAGCTACTCGTACATTTGAGAATTAACTCGATTCTCACTTCCGACTAGGAAATTAATATATTTATTATGAAACACACATAAGGCTAAGCATGGTAAATATTATGGAAGTTTGACACTACATATATAGAGATCTAATTGAATACAAGGATCTGACACGATTAATGACAGTCGATGTTTTATGGAGACTAATACTACAATTCCTTTAGAATAGATTAAGAATTAAATACCATTGTTACAAATCGCCCTTAGATATATCCAACGAAAACTCCTCTCGAAACAAAACAGCAGATACGACGCGCAACATTATCGGACGTTACACAAATACAAAAAATTTTGAAGACAGTGAATAAATTTGAACGTAAGGCAACACAAAACAAAAAGTTAGACATGATTGACTTGGCAGGTACATTTCGGCGCCACGCTTATCAAACCTTCGCTAAGATAATAGCAAATATTTTGCACATTCGTCACCTTTCCACAGTTATTTTGCGTTGGCCGGGTCCGAAAAAAAATAGCTTTTGTCAAAACAGTCATCAAAAGAGGGGGTCTATGAAGACGTCAGTTTAATTTGGCAGCTGTCAAAGTGGGCGTTGTTTGTGGCAAATAGTGATTGACTGTTCGACGAGATTTTACAAAATATTTTCGGAATTGAATGCACGATATTATGACGTGTCATGCTAGTGTAATTTTCGAAACGTGCGTGTAACGGTGCAAAGTGCCAATCAAACCGAAAACGGAGAGGCTGTGAATTGCATCTTTAAATAACGAATGCAAAAGTTACTCATTAAACCCACAGATTATACACGAATTGAAATCCTTAGATTAAAGACGAACGGGTTCAGGTTGGAAAAAACTAATCTCGACGTTATCGTGTGTCCCCCATAAAAGACCTATAACGTCCACAGAAGAAAAAAAAGACAAAAGAAATGTTTGAAAAAATCCGGCGTTATCTCTGGCCGGCGCCAGTGGCAGCGAGGCGGGATCTTTTTTTTTAATTTTATTCTTTTCCAAAGCGAAAATCCTCGACATTCAGCCTGGTAATTGACAGAATTTACGCATCCGATAAGGGGAAGGTTTTATATTATTAGTGGTTTACTTTCAGTCGTGTAGATTGAAGCCTTTCGTCTCTAATCTTTTTGTAAGCGTTAAGTTTCAAGTACCAGCTGGATTTATAAAAATATTCTCGTGGTGGGGTGGGTTTCTTTCTTTATTTTATTTATTAAAATTGTTGCGAACAAGCAGAGACGTGGGCAATAAATTCAAACCAATGTTTCTTAAAACTTAGCGACTTTAAAAAATATAGTAATATAGATACAAAATGTTTAAAGGTTTTGATAAATTGCACAACTAATGTAAAGTGTTGTCGTAAGACTTTCCCTTGCACTTTAAATTGAGATAAAGAAGTGATTAAAACAGTTTACGTAATAAAAAAAACCTGCAATCCGTAGAAAATTTTCTCCGTATTGCTTGTTCGTCTAAATGTAAAATTATATTATGCCGTTTCATTATCACTATACACTTTGAAGGATTTGAAAAAAAAATACGTGTTCAAAATTACCCGTTAAATCCGCCCAGCATTTTTTTCACTCTCCTTTTTTTCAAATGTGGTATACATTTTCTGAAGCGTACATTTTTTACGCGTGGGCAGTGGAGCCCGCGGCACTTTGATCCACCAACATTCCTCATTAGGACTTCCGTGTTGGCGCCAAAGGGTTAACCAATTAGAGGCGGGTACTGGCTACTTTCTGCCATTAGTAAATAATGATTCAATCTTATTCATTATCATTCTATGGCCACAATAAAATTAATGACACATACAAATTTAATATATTATTATAGTTCACTTTACCCTTTTTGTTATAGGAATGACAAACAAGGATACGGGCTATCTGGTGTTAAATGGTCTGTGATCCCTACAGTATCCCACTGGTTAACAGAAGATTAAATATCCCTTGCTGTGACGGTGAAGGTAAACATCGTGAGTAAGCCTGCATACCTTAGTCTTCTTCATATTGGTCTCTAAAGCCAACTGTCACAACGAGCTTGACTGCATCGTTGGTCGAGTGGTTGCAAACGTGACTGCCGATCGTGAGGTCCTGGGTTCAAATCCTGGGTCGGGTAATATTGGAATTTTTCTAGCTTAGATTTTTAGTATAAATTTCTAGACTTGATTTGGAGTCTGGATCTGAGCCCGCTGTATGGCAATAGGCTCACCACCTATTCCATTGTAGGACGTAAACGTAACTGGTGAAACGTGGGAGTGTACTACACTCCTCTGCCTACTTTTTCGAGTATTACAGGGGTTATGTCACGTTTAGTTAGGTCGATACATTTAATCCTGTAGAATACCAATCAAGTGTAATTTACGTACCGTGATTTTTATTCATAGGAAAATGTATTTAAATATATACGCTACACATTTATACATCTTGTTTATTTATACACTTTCGCTCGTAAATCTCTGCCATCGAAATCTAGACTGCGCTCGTCTGATATATTGCCTACTCTAACGAACGCATTAAGTACTATAACTCGAGACTATCCCCACGTTTACATGGTAGTGGTTCAGGTTCCGGCTGTGGCAACAACATCCTTGTGGCTGCTTTGGTATTACACTGTTATGTTCTGATAGGGGACGAGGTGAGGGGGATGGTGAGGGAGGGGGAGAAAAATGGCGACAGGAAACGATATAAGGTATGTCATCAACAGCATCAACGTTGGTTTCTCAGCATTCTCTTTAATTAAAAAGGGGCGGTATAATAAGATCAATTGATGGGCTGAATACGATAAGACACAGATCTTTGTAAGTTATTGGTCGTATAAAAATCTTCACTTAATACATTGTAATGTTTTCTTAAATATTTTTTAAAATTCAAATGCCGATATCTAGTCACAGCCAAAAATAAGAAATCTCAAAATGGCGCGAAAGCGAGATTCGGTTCCCATAGATTTATTTACCGTTGAGGTTTTCAAAGCAGGAGGTGGAAGAATGGAGTTTGACGAGAAACCCATTAGTCGCTACCAGGCATAAAAGTCGCAATGTGTCAACAGTCAGTTATATATTATTTGAAAAACAAATTTTGACGTTGGAATTTTTAATGTGTGCCAATATCTTTTTAATTATGGCCGTGTTTATTTTTAGATCGAGTTCTGTTCGTTCCAGCGTGTAACTAAAATTAATTAAATTTTTATTTAGCCAGATGTTGTTTTTACAAATGTAATGGTGTCTGGTGTCTTTCAAGACGGTTACCTATCATAGATATGAGATGTCGTTTAATTTTATAGCCGAATGAATGATCAATTCGTTACATTCATAGGTCCACACAGGAATTTTGGGTGTGCTGTGTTCATATTTACCCACACAAATGCCACGGTACTATAGATATGGCCTTGGGCGACTTTAGACATAATATTCACGTTTAACATCTTTCAAATACTGTCTATGCGAGTAACAGATCCAATTAAATACGAACCCGTTAATTGGTTAAGGCCGAGGGTTTTAATAATGCTGATCTCACCCAAGTTACTATGAAATGTTTTATTACCATTAACCCTTTTATCATTCCACTATTGGACACGCGTCTCCTCTCACTATGAAAAGGGCTAAGGCATAGGTTGCCATGCTGACAATGAGTGGTTTGATAGAATTCACACATCTTACAGAGCATTGTGGTGAACTCCACGGTGTGGAGATATCTTTGCGATGTTTTACCTTCACCGTTACAGCAAGCGATACATAATTTAAAAACGCAAACAATTTCGTAAAAAAAATAGGCGATCATGAGGACTACCGACAGAAGTGAATACTTAAAACTGTATTTTGAATTTTCAAAATGATTGTAATACTAAAAATTAAAATTTCCTATTAACGTAAATATTTAAATGAATACTGCAAATAGTTTAAAATAAAGGCTTAGTTTTTGAATCTTCTTATCATTCATTTTTGTACGTATATAAAAATATTAACATATTTAGTACACACTTTTGTACTGCACAATGGTCTGACTATTAAATAATTAAGATAAAACAGAAAAGAAATGAAACATCCTCTTTTTTTGAAGTCGATTGAAAAATAGTCCCTTTACAGAGCATATTTACATAAAGTATATAATATTATTTTCGCATCAAGTATGCGCAACAATAGCTACTTCGCCCGCTACAAAGCTTTTGATCCCTCCGAGACCGTAACGTCTCACATCGCATACATTGCTCAGCACGCACACGAGCCTCAGCCAAGCATCTATACAGAGAGCGCCATGTATAACGTGCTTTGTTTAATATACACAGTATACATATAACTCATGGAAGAAGGCGTGACGGTGACGATGACGCGAGTTCGAAGATTTTTGTTCACCCAAAAAGTGCTCAACGCGCCTAAAAAAGTTTTCACTTCAAAAGGAAGTGCACCGTAGGTTTTGAACCGAAGACACTCGGAGTGGAGGGCTGAATTGTAAATCTCTAAGCTATTACTAATGTATGAAAATATGTGATGTGCTTTTTAAGCCATTTATGTAATATTGTTTCTACGTTACTCCTTCAAGAAGCGACAGTGGCCGAGGTTGCTTAACATGACATATAATTTACGTTGCGCCACCGCGTTGGCGCCATGAGGACCAGTGGATTGTTCATACTACATCTAATTCGCAGAAGCTAACTAGACATGTACATATGCATTTTTCATTTCACCATACTTTTAGTTTTATTTAGCCATGAAATTCATCTCAAACGCGCGTTTAACGATAACTATATTATTATCCGTCCTGTAGGCAGTTCTCACAAGTGTCAAGTTGATTTCTGCGTGTTATAGGTACTTTTGAAACATTAAATAATTTATATATGTGTCTATACATTAATTTTAATCGAATAATTATTTATAATACTACGGGGTAGCCAGTTTACTTAAATGTCTTGTGTCTTTACAAACGTACATAATAGATAAAGGCGTAATTGCAGTGGATATAGGTTGTCGTGAGTTATTCGATTATTCACATGAACGGGTATGAACATGTCCTGCAGTACGAGAACAAGTTGTAACATGTTGATAGTCGTAGTTAAAGCCTAGATAACGCAAGTTCACTGCAGTTTGACCACGTCGCGACGGTTGACGCAAGTTAGCGCACGATAACGATTAACGATGAATGGTTATTTATTGTATCTTAATATTAATAGAACTCTACATCAGCCGACCTTAATATCCTACGCCAGGTCCCTTACGAGGTAGGCAGAAAGCACCGTATACCAAATATTACAGACCTGACATGCGTCTTCCACATTCTACACAAACTACATATAATAATATTTTCAGTTTCACAAAAATATAGTCCTACGTGGTGTGTAGCCGCCATATTCTATGTTCTGAACCATTTTTTTAATATATACGAATTAATACTTAATCCTGCTCCGCCATATCTGAATGATTAATGATAAATGTCGGACCGGAGATAAAGCTTCTAGTCTCAGACATAAACAATGAAATATATACCTATGTTTCGAGTTTATTTATTGACTTCAGTATAATCTAGATTTCAATTTTACGAATAACAGATGAGATACCAGATATTATTTATTATTTAAATTATTAGGCTGTTTTTGTTCGGCTGAATGTAATAATAAAGTTTCTATTGCTGACTGTTTTTCTTTTTTTTATGTGTCACTTGTTGATGTTGAGGCTGGCTGAAATGCTTGGCGTCAAAGCGAAGTTGTCAAAGAAAGTTTACTATTTTAATATTTATTTTTACTAACATATACTGTTATATACAGATAATTATTAAGTGTTATTATAAAAATCATTTAAATAAAATGTTGTAATATTGTTTATTATGTCTTCTAGACGTTTAAATGAACAGCGTTAACAATGTACTCGTAAATAAAGAGCTTAAGTTTATGTACTTTTTGTATGTCACAGTATCAAAGAATTTTGAAGTATTTGTTTTAATTAGTTACTTCAATACGAAACATGTGGCAGATGCACATGTCAGGTCTGTCAGGATACAGATATATCTCCTTCAGATCAGTGTAGTGTGCGTTTATTATTTAAATTAAATTAATGGAATTAAATATTAATATAGCTCTTGATGCTGTATAAAGCACAGGTGCGGCCAAACATGGAGTACTGCTCTCACCTCTGGGCTGGA
>DWED01000783.1:0-10313 GCA_018245795.1 Protelbella ruficauda | reverse complement strand
ACTATGGCCTTAACCCTCTCAATATGAGAGGAGACCCATATTCCAACAGTGGAATGATAAACGGGTCGATTATTAAATATTTTTATTATTTTCATGATTAATCTATCGTAAAATCACGGATGTAATCCCCGAAGAGGTAGGCAGAGGAGTGTAGTACACTCCCACGTTTCACTAGTTACGTTTACGTCGCATTAAATAGGTGGTGAGGCGAGGTATTTGAACTATCAGTTGGTAATGTTGTTATTTGCTTAAAACAATTGCAAGTGCACAGAAGTGTGCAGTTTCATAACCTTATTTTGCACATGTCATACATAAATATGAAGATATGTATATCATAACGAGGATGACGAGCAGATTTTGTAATGTAATTAATAAAAATTAAATATTGCTAAAATTTGGTGAGGCACTGTTTCTAAAACCGGCCGGTGTGCATGAAGAGAGCAATAAATGTACTCGCGCACGGCAGGTTTGTAAAGATATAGATCTAACGCTCGGCCTGTCTGCCTTCCTCAAAAGGGAGCTAGCGTAACGATATAATAACCATATCAAAAAAATTGCGAGAACCCGCAACTTCAACAGTATGAATTTTAAACTGTTAAAAAGTTTTAACACCAAAATATAAAAATGTCTTCATGAAGATATTATAACAGAACTAACTGTGTATTAAATTCCAC
This sequence comes from Protelbella ruficauda, assembly GCA_018245795.1. Taxonomy (NCBI): domain Eukaryota; kingdom Metazoa; phylum Arthropoda; class Insecta; order Lepidoptera; family Hesperiidae; genus Protelbella; species Protelbella ruficauda. Next base: position 9,639 of record DWED01000783.1, on the reverse strand, counting down.
AGCGTCGATGACCACAAGGAAATGTGTGCCGCACCTATGTAGTTAAATCAATTATAAGACTGATAAGTACATAATATTAAATGCAAAAATATAATGTTGACTTGTATAAGAAGGTCGAGGCAATTCTTTAGCAATTATTACCAGCTATTATATACGGTTTATTAAATTACATCAAGGAAATATAATTATAAATAACATTTTAATTGATAATATTATTATCAGATCGATTAAGTTTTTCTATCACAAAAAGAATCTTGATTAATTCATTGACAGACAATAATATGTGATAGAGATTATTGGAAACAAAGTTCATCACGAGTTTTTTTTTTATTTAAATTTCATGTCGAAATTCGTCGGATGTATTGTGCCAATGATATATTAAACTGTGATTAATATATTTTTGTAATAACATACTTATAATTCCATATAATAATGATAAAATTAATCAAAATACTTGCAATTCAACTGACGTTCAGTTCATAATAGTTTATACCTTTCTATAGATATCCGAAGTAAACAGAACTAAAGATCTAATTCAAATTGAGCAAATATCCTTTGCCGTTTCAGCTAACTGCTTTTAAATCTACGTAATACGGATGTTCATTTGTCCCATACTTTAAACAGATCATTAGTGTTATCCATTTCAAACCCTAAATTAGGGGTTTAACAGCGTTTAACATACGATCAAAATATCAAAAGAGCGCTATATCGCTTGTCTTAAGACATGCATAACTAAAAGCCACAGAACTTTAACTGTCTTGAAAGCTTAAAATAAAGTGCAAATAATAAAACACACTAATAACAACGAAAGCCGCATGCAAAAGTTAGTTGTATGACATAATTAAATCGATTATGTTTTTCTGAGTAAAATATCTATCGATGTTATAAATTATCTGTGCCGTAATTAAGTATGACCTTCGCGGAATAATCTACTCGTATCATTGGTATAGTAATTAATTTACGTATAGCAGTAGGTTGGAGATAATTATGTTCAGTCCGGCTCTTTATTCCGGTTTTGTGAAGTTTTTTACTACACCTCGGGCGGTATTATCCGATTATAGCGATTTAATAATGATTATTATCGATTTGTATCCAATAATGTTGAGCCGTTTCAATTCTGTTGTGTTATTCACCGGTTGTTGCTGGCGAATTCGTTTGCGTTGTACTGCGGTTCTTTTTTTAAATATTTCCGTTCACACTTCTGTTTTTTCTTTTTTTTATTCTAAGTAATTATTACACGATTTTCATACAACGTCCTCTTTAGTGCACTTTTTTTAATATACTAAATATTTTCTGTCAATAGTTTAAGCCATTGATATATTAAATTATAAAAATCGTTTTATCGCCTTCGAGTTGAAAACGTGATGGACGGACAAATTAGTTTTCGCATTTATAATATTAAGATGGCTTATGAATATATATTAGGTTTTTTTTAAGTGGGAACTAATATCTGCTTTAATTATTGTTACCTAATTATGTACCATCAAGATTTTATATCGACTTCATTTTATTTAGCATTGGCAACACACGATTAGTATAATCGATATAAAAAATGATTATTAATCATATTTTTATTAATTTTATTCAGTATATTACAGTTCTTCTTAATAAGGTATTTTAAAACTTGTAATTATAAAATGTTTATGAAACAGAAAATTGTTTCCAATAATTTATACGGAATAAAATCATAAAATCACACTAATTTAATTAACTTTTAATTTATATTTAAATTAAATTATCTAAGAAGCTTATTGCTTGGTTTTTAATATTCAATTATTATTACAGTTGATACTAATCCATCAAATACACACAAACGAAATGCAACAATAAATATAAACCAACATTAAGCACATCACTTATTTTAGAAAGCTAATTTAATTATATCATCACAAAAATGTAAATGAGTACTAAAAGTGTGAAATCCGATATACGAAACGTCCCTTTTGGAGAAATAATTAACGGGTAATACTCACAAAGGACAATGTCATTCTCCCCACGCGAGCAATTTACGGCTAACTTGGAATAACTTTGTTATAATTTCCTCATTGCATGCTTCATCATCTAAAAATGTCCTTAGTACACCGCAAAACGGGCGACGGAACTCCGCGACACTTCAACTAATATCACCGTTTAAGTCAGTTATTTTATCACTGTTCAATTAACAATATTACAAAACGTGCAATTAATTAATTAAGACACAAGAAAAATTTAAATCGATTGTCACTGGCCGTTCAACGTTCATTCCGTAAGAACGATTCTAAAAACTTTAAGCGCACGTCAAAAGTTGTATTGTTTCGAAAAGTTCGGTTTCCGAACGTACGGAGCCGCACTAGATATACCGCGAAAGAGGAACACGGGCACTATCGACAAAGCGTTCGCGTTTTTTTTTTCGATTTTTTTTCTTTTTATTTATTTATCTGCGACCGGCACACATACAGCCGCGCGCCAAGTTGCACGGCGCGGAATGAAAGCGCGTCATCAGTTTAAAAAATCAACCCCTTTTGGTGGTGGCTTGAAAAAATGCGGCCCCGAGGGGTGGTGGGTGGTCCCACCGAAATCCTTGCCAAAGCGATCGCCATCGGCTCGACTTGTCACTTGTCGAATAAGCATAATAATTAGAGTTTTCGATTAGTGCTTTAATTACTTTTTTATGTTTCCGCCCGCTTTGCCAGCTCGCTCTTTGAATAAATACCGTCAATTACTCAGGCCGTTCCACAAATCTTTGTTCGCTGTCTTGTGGAAAATGTCTTTAAATAATTTTATTGCTTGTTTTTATTGACTGTGTGCGTTAGATAATCTGTTGCATAATATGTATATACATTTATGGTTACGGTTTACATTATTTATACATTTGTATTGTAAATTGTTCTTTTTTATCTTTTATTGTTTATCGTGTATATTACATTTAGGAATATTCCCTATTGTTTTGTCGCATTCTATTATGTTTCATACTCATTGTTCTCTACGTATATATATATTTTCGTATAGACCTGATGTTACTTTTTTGCTTGCGTAATTATAATAATAAAGAAATCTCAATAGCCACGAACAAGCCTTAATTTTGTTACCGCTGTATTTTCGGTAAGAAACCAACGTTTCGTTCGACTAGGGTGTTATGACGGGTGCTAGGACGTTTGTCTTTGCAAATCTTTGAGATCGCCGTAATTTGGATAATACTTTTTTGAGTCATACAAACTTTAAAAACTTCCGAATTAGTTAATGCCTAGTTTTTGATGAATGAGTTGGTATATAAGCTTTGATTGAATCCATAGCACATGGTAACAAAGCTTACACGACTGGTGCCGAAAGGGAAATACGTTGATAAAATTTGACGTACTAACAACCGTATACGTTATTCAAACGAGAGGAGCGCTGACCGGCGCGGACGAGCGGGCGAGCGGAGAAATTATCACCGGCAAATAACATTCGAAATAATCAGCGGTACACGAAAAAATCAGTAATTATTCAGATGAAGTTGGACGAACGAAGGGGGTATGGGGGCAAAGGCCGGCCAAAATAAAAACGCCGTTGCGTAGGGGTGACACCCCGCTCTCCCCTCGCCTCTACAAATGTTATCTAACTGCGTTCGCTTCGCGCCGCGGCGCCGCTCCGCTCGGAATTAGCGCGGCCGAACCGACGAATTTTCAATTTGTACTCGATTTTTTCTCTTGGATAGTTGGTCCTAATGGAAAAGGCTACGCGATCGCAGATTGTGCTCGGAGCGACACCGGACGCAAGACCGCCGCCCACGCACCGGTTCCCGAACACTATTACATGTCATTATTTACTCGTCAAAGGCATCATTGGACTGACGTCACACACTCATATGCGGTCGTGCACGTGTGTGTGTAGATTTTTACTCATTAATTTTAAAACGCTCCGGATTTTTTTCAGGGCGGGTGCTAGGGGGCTCATGGGGGGTTAAAATTGGCGATGGCCGCCGGGTGGGGTGTCACCGGCGGGGGTTATTAAATAGATTGGTCCGCGGCCGAACGGAGCCGCCGATCTGCACTTGTACTCGCGTCATTAACGGGTTGAGAACCGATTTTAAATCGTGAAATAACAGCCTGTTACAGGAAAAGTTGAGCGGGGCTTATCGCTCTCTCCCCGTCGTATTCTACAAGCTTAATTGCATTAAAATGTCTAAGTGTGTTTTTATCGGGAACGGTGCGACTGGTTATCAGAGTGGGTCGAGGCGCGGACGCAAGACGGCAGCACGGGCCCGCGCGGCCACCGCTCGCCGTGGAATCGCCGGCCAACCGATACACACACGCACAAAGCATTTTTTACCGAGCCCGTCCGGAGGGGGAACTGGGGGTGTTAGGGAGAGGAATTGTGAAAAATACTCGAAAAAAGGCGAAATTGTAGCAGATATATAATTAAAGTCCGACGTACAGTAACAGCGTATAGCGATGTATTATGCAGACGCGCGCTCGGGTGTCGCGGCGACTCGATACGTGTACGGGCCGCAAAGCGGACGAGAAAAATTAATTGAACAGACAAATTCGTATGTACGACGAGGCTGTGGGGATTATCATTCGCAAGTTTAGCTGCCGACGGGATTTTATTGGCTTTTTACACGACGCGGAACGCTTTGGAATGCGGCCACTAGCATTGAGCACTATTCGGGTGCACATATCAAGATGTTAACGCCACTAATTCATTTAGGATATTCCCATTTTAAGCTAACACTATTATATCAACATTCAAAGGATCCTAGACGTATCTGGAACTTTGTTACACTTGTCATTTTATATCATTGGATATTTATGTTGTCAACATGAATTAACACCCAGTTTATGTTCAATAATAGTCAGTAGTCAAGTGATAGATATTCAGTCATTGATGGTTAAAGAAATTGAATGACTTAATACTGAACGTAGATTAAAAAATATCTTGTATTAAGGACCAAGTATTGTGGATGTGACATAATGCAATGTGATGAATCCGAGGTATCTTATACAGGATGCTATAAAATAACGCAGGGAATACTTTTGGATACATGCGTAGGGTTATACAAATTCGTTATACTGAAAACTATCTAGGCTCAACATTAAAATAACTATGCAATATATTTTGCAAAACAGATTAAAATAGTGAGTATTGTACTAATGAAGTAATCAATGACTTAAAAATCATGCTTGTGTTACATTTTCAAAACCTTGGTGAGTTAAAGTCAAGCGAGTCGTACAATTAGTCAAGTGTACTTGTGTTAGTGATATATCTTAGAACAACTCACACATGGTCATCTGATCAGAATCTATGTAGAACCAGCGTTATGGAAATCAAGTAGCTGATGAGCAACATATATGATTATCTAAATACATGTAGACAATTTTAAACCCAGACGCATAACAAATACTTTTGGTCATCACACAATTAATAGTGTTACGTAGGAATTGAACCCACAACCCCATACTCAGTTGTCAAAGTCACTTAGTAATGAACCAACGACCCATCCAGTATCGGAAACAGTTGACCATATGTAGCAACCTGACTTCGCTACATTATCAGATTGTCCAGCATTCCACGGGTGTAGGTAAAATTTGACACGTTTCCGTAGTGTTTTTAGCATAGACTCTTTGATGTGTAGAGATTTACTCAATGACACCAACGGGGCATGAATTCATAATAGTTTCAACCCTAAAGGTAGATTAGAAGCGGGCAATGTGTTTCAGAAGCGTTATTAAATTTTGTTTTCTTTCCATTTACAGTTCGGGAATAAAATTCAGTAATTAATTCCTTTTATAAGAGTCATGTCATTTAATTTTTAACTTCATTTCATTTGCTTCAGTTATTTTCTTTTCAATATTCCCCTTTTCTTAGGTTTTTAATATTTTAAGTATTAGTTGTATGATCATAATTTACTTTGAATCTGTGCCCGGTTTATGGCCATAGGCTCACGACCTTTTCTATTGTGGGACGTAAACGTAACGGGTGAAACATGTTAGTGTACTACGAGCTTCTGCCTAAGCCTATAGGTATTACACGCATGGTATTTAAGTTTACATGTATTAATGGATATAAAGTAACAAAATGATAATAATTACGCCATATCATAAATAGTTTTATGTTACTATGTACTGTTTTAATAGTATATTATTCTAAATAAAAATCGACTTAAATATGAAACCAAATTTATTCGTATTTCTTATATCCTACTTTTAATGTTTGTTGTGTCTCGTTTACAAATGCTTATTAGAGTTACTATAGAGGTATATTAAGGCACTGGACATTCGGAAACACGCATATAGCAAGGCTTATTTGAAAATAGTCGTTAACTTATCCGGATGTTTGGGTTGTTGTGAACGAAAGCTGTAACGTATGCATTGAAATAGATGTTTATTAATTTACATTTTATTTTTTGTGTTATTTCTACGCTTCGTTATAAATTTAAATAAGTGGTATTTCAGTTTTAGTTCATGTATAAAAAATTAAATAACTATTCCACAGTATTTGTAACGTTTGCGATTATTATTAACTATTAAAATAGTTATTGTTATATTATTATTATAGTTGCGATATTGACTCTATAAATGTGTGTGTCGTGTGTATGTATATCTATGTGTGTGTGTGTGTGTGTAATTATGTGTGTATGTATCTGTGTGTGTGAATGAGTTCCTTTGAGATAAACCGAGCCATATATTATAAAATGTTTAATTATTTATTTACATTTACCTGTACTTTTATTTACAGTTACCCGTTTTTATACATGATCAGTAACTCTATCGAAAATATATGAACAATAAGACCAATAGTGGTAATATTAGATAAAAAATTTAATTCAAATTAAATTTTCCTGCCTTTATTCTTTAATAAAACATATGTATAAGCAATTTATAATCATTAATGAAATCATTTTAAGTAAATGATATATCAGAGGATTTATTTCCACAAATATTGGGGCATTTTTAAACATAATGTCGGGTCATCACAATTTTTGAAATACGAATTTGGAACACTCGTATCGTGAATGATGCGCAAGCGAGATTCGTTGAACTATTTCACCAAATTTCATCGAAACCGTTCAAAGCGATCGCGGTGGAATTCTGGGAAACCGAGTGTACCTTATCTCGTGAACATTTTCAGATAGTGCAATATATTATATATATGTATATTATGCAAAGGTGCCATCACGCCTGTAGTCCCCGAAGAGGTACGCAGAGGAGTGTAGTACACGCCTGTGTTTTATCAGTTACGTTTAAGTCTCACTATGGAATAGGTGGTGAGCCTATTAAATGATAAATATTGTATCGTGAAATATTTGGATATATACATGTACCAAAACTAGGATAGTATCAATGAATATTAAAAATAGATTTTTATGAAGCCACATTTCTAAAGTCTTAAATGTTTTATATTAATTAACATATCAATGAAATTAACGTGATACAAGATGTTACAACACTGTATAAAACTGATAGGAAATTTTTTTCATAGTAATAGACTTGCTTTTGGCTACGATTTCAGCTCATTTCCACCTCACTCGTATTAGAGAAAAACCTTTCTAACTTTAAGCAAGATGTAAGAATTTTGCTGGTAAACAGCCCATAAGGCAGCCAGAGACGGTTCTTAAGTTAACTCTATAACATGGGACTTTTCAAAAAAAGGCGCAAAGAGAGCTCTCCTTCAAAGCCATTCCTAGAGTGTTTTGCAAATGTCCATTGGCGACGGTGACCACTTATTATCACCTGGCCCGTCTATCTATTTTACAGTCTAAATATATAAAAATAGGTGTTTGAGTGGCTTCCTACATTTAGTGTTAACATTTATATTAACTAAATATTTATTTCTGTATAAATTTTTTTTTTAAATTCTTGTTTTTATGAACAAATGTCAAACAAAGATCTAGGATTTTTTAAATACAACAGTGGGTGTATTGTGGTGTTATATTTTCCACAGTACGGTAAATATAAAAAAAAAACATTTACGCTGTCTGATATCACCCACTGGAATAGTATATGTACTTGATCACAGGTAGATTAGATCAGGTAAGACCTTAACCAATTTCAGATTACATGACAATAGATTTACACTGCAATAAGCATCTAATGTCAGGACACATTAACGCGAAGAATTCTAAATTTAAAATTGGCGCCACAAGTTTTATTATCCATGCCCAAAACGATATTTAAAAATCGATTCTCGTTTCCGCTATCGGATTCACTCGGACGCCCCACACTCCGATGCGAGCCGAAACACTTAGTACACTCGACAAAACATTGAGATTGTGAATTTGTTTAAAAGCACTTACTTGATGTAACGAGTAATGTAATAACGAAACTCATTGTGGAACATCGAGCGCGGAGAGTCGGGCGCGAGCCGCGGGGGGCGATCACGACAGATGTTAGAGGGGGCTTACGATTAATTTAACATTAAATTCAATAATAACCTCCCATTTATTGCGTAATTTCCTTCCAATTACCTTTCATTTATCGCTCTGTAACCGGATTACAGATGCGATCAGCGAGGCTGGATCTTTTTTCGCTAGTGTATGCATAGTTTGTTAGGCGTCTGTAAATACAACGTAAATATAGTGGGATACATGATTTTCTTTTATTTCATTTAAATACGTTATTAAAACAATTAAAATCCTACATATTACTATGCATTTCAAATACATATTTACATTGCTTGTATGAAAAGTCTTGTAAACAGAACATTTGATCTAAAATATCTATTTGAAACATACTACCCTAAACACTGCCAACCTTGCCCCCTTGAATACGTGTTTCAAGTAATATATAAATTTACATTAAAACATAATTTAAATTGATTGAACTAAATCTTTGGATACATCAAAAAATGATTTTATAAATGGTTTTGTATTGTTTCAGACTTTAAATGCTTCGCTAAATTTTTAGGTAAGTTTAAAAATTGCTGTTAACTTATTTAAATGCGTAAGTCTATCAGTTCACAAATAGTCAAAATTATCAGACTGTGATTTCAAGATGAACTCTGGACCTTGAATATACATATAATTGATCTAGATACAACGATTTAGAAGACATTAACCGTTACAACTCAAATTGTTTTACGCTCAAAGCTTGAAGGATGCAAGCAGTAATACATACAAGGTTAAATGTACGGTGTTTTTTACATATAATAAAATGCCATAAATTTAGTTTTTGATACAAAATTTATTAAAGTTTAATAAAAATGCGTAATGGGATCTATAAAAGCATTCCATGTACGACTCCCGCGCATGCGCCGAGCGCGCACGCCGGCCCCCGCCGCGCGTGAGCACTTCTCCACACGATTGTACGTTTTGTTCGTTCGAGTACCAAATTTGAATTTATGAATTCCATTGTCGAATTTTAAAGTGGGAACGCAATTAACGAACGTGGTGATTATTATTATTCTTTTTTTTTCTTCCTCATTTTTTTTCCAACCAAGAACAATAGGCATAGATTTTGTAGATGGCCTTCCGAATTGTGTTTTTCGCGTTAAGTATAACGAATGATTGTTTAGGAGCGCAAATTATGTGTTTAAATGTAATTGTTCGAATGAATACGGTTAAGTTTTTTTTTTTGGTTTGGAATTTTGTTTTTCGACACCTTTGTTACGTTGATGTTAGATATAGTGTAGGGTGAAGTGTGCATACAATAATTGGTAGTAGTTGTTTTACTTTAGCATCAT
>DWED01000782.1:0-10316 GCA_018245795.1 Protelbella ruficauda | reverse complement strand
TCATTGTCTTTCAACTAGTAAGGTCTTTAATATTATTTATATCTCAGGAGGCGTTGACGTAAAAACTGAAGACGTAAGTAGGAAGTTCTCTGTATTAACATTTTAACCAAAGTCGTAGGTTATTTAAAATACCAATGCGAGGTAAACATTCACGTATTAAAAACAATTTTCGCCTTAACATTCACCTACACAAATATTGAAAGTCAATAAAAGATCTTTATGTTTATAAAACTTAAATTTTATTCAGTCTTTAACATTAAATAAAATCTCCCATATAATGTGAATAACATGGTATTACTATACAACAAAACCATTAAAGGACTCTAATATGAAAAGCTTTGTTTGTAAACATCAGGAACTTATCACCTTACCTTCTTAGGAAAGAAAATTTTCGGTTTTCCCGTAAATGTGGAGTATGAAGCCATGTTATCGACTTTCGTAACAACCATAATTTAGTTAAGAACACTTAATCCGGCACTAATGAACAACTGTTTAATGATAAACTGAGAAGTATTCTACTCAACGTTTTTTCGAGAATTTTCGACGATCACGTGTTGAGCATTAAGAAATAGACTGTCACAGATCATAGCGTCTAATATTGCGACCCCTAACTTCATGTTCCGATCACAAAGAAAGTTTTTTCCTGTTTGATTTTCGTCGCAATAAGCTTTTAATCCTTGGACGCGCCGCGTCCACGTCACCTTTCGCGGTTCAGTTCTTCGCACGCACCTATTTATTATTCAGATTAATATAAACGCAACAATTTAAAACATTAAACCTATATTCGAACACTCATTCAATATCTGTCACATTTTAATAACGACGTTCATTGTTGACGGACAGCGAAACACTTAACCACGCACAAGTTTCTTTTCGAACTGAATTTTCGTTCAGTTCAACTATTGCTTTTATCATTTCATACGGCGCGTCCCCCGCGCATCTGTCCGTCTCTCTCGCTCATTACGCTCGGCCGTTTCGCGATAAGTGACAGCATTATAAACGCACCTCACAGCGCTCTACACGTATATCTATTGTAAGAACGAACGTCCACACATGTATACCTATGCTACACGTTCCGTACATAAATACTATAAAATATCCATTGTGGTAGTGGAACCCATGAAGCAGACGTCAATGTCATTTTTTATGAACGTACAAGTAGTATAATAAATTATCTTTTGCTGATAGCTGTTAATAAATTAAAATCAATAACATGCATTTGTATTTAATTCGTGAAGTATTCGACTCATATTTTATATAGAGTGTATTTGACGGCAGAGTGGGTTTCCTTGCATTTTATATTAATTTTACAAGATATGACATAGAAATATTTGTTTAAAGATATTATCTCAGTCGTACACTGGGCATTAAAATTAGCCCTTAAAAGTAACAATATCTTATTAATAAATTATAGAGAACGGGTAATACGGTGGAAGTTATGCGACAGATCCGGTTACAATAAACAGGAACTTATTGGGATAAAATTGAGAAAAAATATTAACGGTTTTCTTCAGTCTCAATTGGATTTAATTTTCTAATCAAAGGGTTCCTCACAAAAAGGAACCCAATGAGGTATAAGCCAAAATATTAGGTAGAAATCATCCTGCGAATCCTTTGTCTCGCGAACATGCGTAGGATGTATCCGAAAATGAGAATCGAACCATATATGTACATGTACTCAAAATCCCATATTTGAGGCACCGTCTTTGCATCTCAGATCTCTAATACCTACTCAGAGTATTGCAATTTTTAAAATAATTTAGCCTGAAAAAATATGGAACGCGTGTTTCATTGTGGTTATTGTACAAGTTTGTGATAAAATGTACCGTTAACAAATACTCAATTCATTTTCTTATTCATTTTGAGGTTATCTGACGGCTTGGAAATAAGAATTATACTCAAAAACACCATACAAAATTCCTCCCAAGTTAATGTGTTGCTATTATTAAAAAACGCAAATTTAATATTCAAACCCTTGAAAATAAATGTTCAAATTTTTGGGATAATTCAGCTACTTTTAACCATTTGTGTACAATACTAATGCAAAGCATTAAAGAACAAGAAATCTATTTAACACAAAGTAATATATTCCTGTCTGTACCAATCCCCGTTAGAATGGCCTGCTGATATGTAGTCCCGCCCTAAGTTGAAACACTCGTGCCCAACAGGAGAACATAAAAATCAGTTGCAATCAAATTATTAAATCACGATTCCAAGATTTACGATAATGATTATCTAAACAATGTCAGGGGATTACACGGTGATTATGAAGTTATGTACATTATGACTCACAGAGGCAAAATAATAGCAATAAATAATTAGGCACTAACATTTAGTATTATTTCAAATAGCAAAGAATTTCGACAACTACCAATCAAACTTACTTCACTGTAAACATATATTATAAATGTGTAATATACTACTATACATTTTCTTTTTATCAAACCTTTTATCATTCCACTATTGGACACGGGTCTCCTCTTAGAATGAGTGCTAAGGGCACAGTCTGCCACGCTGGTCAAGCGCGGTTTAGCAGACTTCACACGCCTTAGAGAAATCACATCTGTTTATCAAATCTTAAATTAAATTAATGTTGTGAAAAACAGTAAGAAACGCATAACGTTGAATCCTGTACTTCCTAGTGATGCATTAAAAACTATAGTAAATTAAAATAAATAGAGTTAAATTTACTAAAATCATTAAACTAACTAAAAGGGATTTTGTGCCACCCAGTATACAATCATCGAATTATTTTAAAACTTGCATTGTACTTGTAAAAAGTTACATCCGTATGCAACGGCGCTCAGCAAAATTTTAAATTGGAAATAAAAATGTTATTACCGAGAAATACGCCTAAAATATCTCATTTAAAAACTATCGTTTCCTTGTTTAATTGTTACCGTTCGACGTTTTGTACTGAGAGTTGGATTTTTTTAATACCAATCTCATTTCCTTTTACCTTTTTAGAGTTAATTTAAAACGAAAATTACATTGTTTAAATTACTATGTATTTAATACAATTCTAAATATGTACTATTCATATATGAAACAACACGTGGAATCGTCTCATTTTTGGACAAACCTCGGGAGCATTAATATTATTTATTAATTTATGTTTTTATTACTCTTACATCGTGCTTTATAAGTTAGGCAGAATGAAGTGAGATATACGCACATATAGGGCCCTACAGACCTGACGTTCTCCGTCTACATCAATCAATGTCTTTCTACACGCTTGTATTAATTTATGAATAAACCTGCGACGCATCGAAACGAACCTGTTATCTGCGTGAATGCCTATTGTATACAGCAATACAAAAATTAAATAATTACACGTAATTACTAGAATGTCACTAATCTTATCGCGTCTTATCAGTAAGCTATGCGGATGTTTCTTAGAGCCCACTTTAGAATATCAGAAGGACATCCGATTTAGATTATACAGGTAGATTAGACGGATGATTCAGGCAGGTTGACCGGAGTACTCAAATAGCCACGTCATTATGTTTAGACAGTAATATTTGTTTTTTCTTTTATTGAAAAATTTAAAAAATTGCATTAATAATTAATAACAGTAATAATTTGATCAGCAAGATACCGTTTTATCAACTGATCTTAAACCTATAGATGTCAGAATATCGTCTGGTTCATACGCAAACAAGTATTAGAAAAACGGAGATGAGAAACTGAAATGTAGAAAAAGCACGTCACTTTCTTCTTAAGGATATAAATATTTGGCACACAGTGCTCTCTGCTTACCCTGCAAGAACTTGGTGTGGTGATATAATAATAAATAATTATAGTTATGGATATCCGATTTCACTAGGGCAGTTTACATGTTAATAAATAGTTTGCTCATTTCATATAGGACAGACGTAGATACGATGTGTAATTGTGATGAGTTGAACGTTATTTTCGAATGTCGCCAATGTCCGGAGCCGTGGCCGATGTGGGGTATCAGAGGGTAGTTGTGAAAGTTATAGCCGCTCTGACACATAGACGCCGACAGCCGGCGCCTCGCCGCCGAGCCAACCTGTCACACGCTTTCAAATCTCAGTTAATTTTCTGTTTGTGTATAGAATATTCATCATTGCGCGTGTAATCACTATACATTTATTAATATATACAATTAATTTTGTAGATTACTTAAATATATAAATATGAGTAATGGGTTTTTTAATCAAAAGTATATTAACATAAGCGCTAAAGATAAATCCTATTAGTCCTATATATAAAGCTTTATCGTTAACAAATAAAATGTTGACATTTCTGATCAAGTACAAAATGTACAAATTCTACTAGAATGATAGTATAAAACACTGAATAAGTTTATACTTAAGGGCGTTGGGCGGCGTTAAATATAGTTTTAAATGACACATTGGCGCCGACTAGCAGTGTCGCGACGCGTCGTTTTAGGAAAGTTTCAGCTAATGTATCTATTTTTAGTTGCATTTACATTTAAATATTACAAAACAATTTCACTAGTATTACAAAAAATTGATATATAATAATTTAATGCACCATTATTAAACAATAGAAACAAAAAGCTATACCTATCAATGACTATTAATAGTTACTTTTTAAATAATTATAATCGCGTCGAGAAACGTAAATGGTAAAACATGAAACTGCACTACACTCATCTGCCTAACCTTCGGGGACTACAGGTGTGATGTTATGTATAATCGCGTAGATAAATCATTTACTTATTACCTACCTACTAAAAACAAAAATACATGAATTTACGTCGGTAAATAACATTAAGTAATGATCAACTAATAAATAAACGAGCGACGTATTAGTGTTGTGCGTTCGTTACGGGCGTTTCAATCCGATGGCAATATTATCGGAGCGAGCGGCTGACGCAAACCGCGCGCCAACTGGGTACCGTGTTTAATTCGCTTCTGGTGCTGTATGTAACTATGTACATTCGGCGCGTCTCGCCCCGGCCTTGTCAATTCGATATAGACGTTACATGTAAATAATAATGTCGAAGAAGCGCGTCAAATCTGCAAAGATAAAGATATTTGGCACTCGGTACCTTCTGACTGCATCGTGACGGACCCGCCTTGATGATATGTTAATAATGATAATGACTATGTTAAAAATGCTTCATTAATTTTACAATTTGTATCTTGTTATACATAAGAGTGGCTGATTTGATACAAAACCTTTTTTATGTCGATATCATAATTGACGGAATATTAAAAAAATATAGAATAAAAAAATATAAAATAAAACAAAAGAAGCAAATACTGCAATTGAAGAACATGGACGTATTTTCTGAATAATATATTAGGGTCAAAAATTAGTTGTTTGAGCGATGTTGGTACTTCAGTACATCTACGATTACCGATTTAACTCTTATTATTATTTGTAAATTATTTATATATAATAAAATTAAAATGTCATCAAAACTGACCTAATATAATTACGGGGGCCCAATAGGCTAAAGTATTTATGAAAAATAAGTATTCCGTATCCCGAAACCTAGGGTATTTCTCAAAATACAGAATTAGATACGTCTCCAATAAAATTCTAAAATCGCCCTAATGGGGAGAGATATAAGATTGCATTAAATTTCTAAAGTAGTGTAATTTATAATACTGCATATTTTACGCGCGAAAACAGCCGTGGGTTACAGAAGTTAAATAAATATTAAAGATGTGATGAATCTTATTAAAGAAAAATATAAAACCAACCGGAAGCGGAGTGTGCTCAAAATGTATGTTGCATAATTTGGAGCGTGAGTAGAATAATTTAGAAAAAAAAAATTCAAATGTCCGTATCAATGACTTAATAAAATTATTCGAGCTGTTCTATATAGTTTAATTTGTTGATACGGGAGTCAGAAGTATCTGAAGGTGGCGGGTGTGTATGAGCTACGAAGAGAATGATGAAGGTTGAAGAAGCGCGTCAGATCTGTAAGGACTGAGATATTTGGCGAAAGGTGCTCTCTGTGTACCTCGTAAGAGACTTGGTGTGATATTGTAATAATAATTATAATCATTGTTTTATTAACAATGTTCTAACGAACGTTCTATTAGACGGAGCTAATTATTGTTGACAACTGAGGAGATTATGGCAACGTTGCAGAAGCTTCATTTTGCCTACGTTTGTCTTGTACTGAGGCATTGTTCGTGCAATAACATTGCTTTTCATTTGAAATTGATTTTCAACTGAACATTGACGTCAATTGTAGCGTGTAAAAATATAATTTTAATGTATTGATAGCTATATATTATTATTATACTGTTATGCCAAGGCCCTTACGGGGTAGTCAGAGACCACTCAATGTCAAACATCTATACCCTTCTAGACATGATGTACTATATGTAAATATATCAGCATCCATATATAGATATCCATCCATTCGTAGCACTTAGAAGTTATTTAATTAGTAGATATAGATAGCACTTTCATAACATATATTTGTATGAATAATGTAACCGGACTGAGACCTGAACTCACCTTGACATGTGGCATGATTTTCTTCGAGTACTTAGTGCAAATAGAATTCCCTCTGATACAAGACGTCACAGTTTTCTTCAATTTCATATTTCACTAACAAGGTCCAACTACACTACACTCGGTGCTCTCTGGCTACCCCGCAAGAGAATTGGCGTGATATAATAATAAAATCCAACTGTACAAATTGCGTTCTCTCACACTGTTAGATAAATACGTCTGAATCAAATAATGTTTTATTGTACTGTGTGGCAGCGACAAGAAAAATGGTGCCTCGTTCCGACAGAATCAGCAGAAATCATCAACCGACCGATATTTTTCGCCGCCTAGCACTTCGTTCTCTGAAGTTATGCAATATAAACTAATGCACTTGTTACGGCTGCATCAACTGCACCACGTATGCAATTGCTCGGGCGTTTATTCAAAAAAATTGTGTACCAATTTTATACAATAAAATGAAATAAAATTAACGGCTATTGTAAACGAAAGAAGGAACGTTTTCACCTTCAATATAATTATATTTACACTATATATAGAACAATTTCCAAAGCAAGTAATGAAAATTTAATGACTCTACATAACTCTACATGACTGTGACGTGATTTGAGCAAAAGTGAATTAGTTATTTTTTAAAACTAAGTAGGTATTGTCTAGCAAAAAACCATGACAAAAGAAATTCTACATCCGTATGGAAACAGATTTTTTTACATTTTTTTACAAGAATCTTCGTTGCCTGCCGACTGCCTCGTTGGGTGAATGGTTGCGAGCGCGACTGCTGATAGAGAAGTGCTGGGTTCGATCAGGTTCGGTTACTATTGGGTATTTTTAATTTGAATTTTTTATATGTTTCGTATACATATTTAAGGGCTACATTTGTTCTATATATACAAAGATATTAGTATATTTAGCACTCAGTGTAGATACGCAGATGCCTACCCCATAAGGGCCCCTTATGTCGCGATGATATAACAATAAAAATACAACATGTATGTTCTATTTCGGTAGTATCCGGAATGTTACCAAAGCGGCTGCGATTTCTTCATAATCTGCGCGGTAAGTAGGTTTAGTTTCGGCCGGCGCTGTATAATTTGATATTCAAAATCGTCTGGTGTACATTCATAGTATAGATGTTTGTTTTTATTTCACGCCGGTACATGTGAACGTGCGGTCAATGCACTCGTGGTTCCCTGCAACATAATGTCTCTATGGCCGCTTTTCGATACCACCTCTGAACTGCACTGGCAGCAGATTTGCACAGTGCTCACATTGTGTTTTCATTAAAGCGCACGTACGCCGATGCTCCAGCGCGGGTCACGTAAGGGAGGTTCTGATTGACTTCGATGCACTCGAAGATAAGCTTGAGAAAATATATCCTTTTTTAAGATGTAATATCACTTACTATAAAGGTGAAGCACAATATTACGAGGAAATCTACACACCTCAGAATTCTCCGTCTTGTTTTCTAAGGTATATTCAAACAGCCAATATACATACAATTCGTCAGTGTGATAGACTATGGCCTTAACCCGTCAGATCATTGAAGAGGTATGTCCAGCAGTGGAACGATAAAAGGGTTGATTTTGATGATAACGATTTCAAGCGAGGATAAGAATACGATACTAGATTTTGGCCAAATAATGTACAATACTTTTGCCTGTACCGGTTGAAAAATTTAGGAATCAATTAAGAAAATTCCTACCTTAAACTTAGATCACAACAATAGTTTCTACCGAGCTAAAAATACACGAACCATTAAGAAAAACTCGTAAGTCAAACTTAAACACTTCCCATACAACGTCAGTGAACGATATTATGCAAATGAGCCCTTTAGAATTGAGGAAACCGTGTGATACGCCGTCAAGGGAACATTTCGTAACGTCAGTACCAATAAAGATCAAACACGCTCAATCAAAATGTTAAACGGCGAATGATGTATGTGGGTTATGGGTTGATTATGTAACGTTTTATTACATACAAACTAAATAGCAGACCACCATAGATGTAGGTATACAGGAACGTACTCGTTGGGTTCTCAAAATAGTATCAGGGATCAATGTAGAAAAAGCACGTCAGCTCTTTACAGATAGAGAGAGATATTTTGCATTATCTGTGCTCTCTGCCTAACCAGTGCGGAACCTAGTGAGAAAATATAATAGTAACGTCATAATATCTCATTTCATTGTTAGGTATATGTTATTACGAATTATGCAGTAATATTCTAATTACCTACTGGCTATATCGACGACATTGTTTACGATTCATGTCACGTATATGTCGATATTGGGAGGTAAAGTCCGAAAAGTATCAGTGTCAATGAAGCACAGATCACGAAAATGCAATGTGTTTTATTCGTTATGAATAAATATATACTAATAAATATAATGAGGTAATTCTCTACGGACATAAAAAATACGTGTTTAAAATTTTACATTAATTTTTTTAATAAACCACCATTTTTTAATCCGTGCACATCGCTAGGATTTAAACAGATATCAAACTACTTTGTTTTCAAAAATGCGCCATTTAACACACAAATTAAAATTCAAATATATAAATATTCAAATTTCTGGGCGTTTCGAAATCCAAACGTCAAATTTCACAAACACGCTTTCATGGCGTTCTATATGCCAATCATATCAATACTTAGACGATTTCTGTAATAGCCACATGTGGAGTTTTGCTTCATTGTATATAATTGACGTTGCACATGTATATTAGATATAATAAAAACACATACATAACTTCACACAATGTTCTTACGGGGTAAGCAGAGAAAACGGAGTGCCAAATATCTCTACCCTTACAGACCTGCCGTCCTTCCACATTTATCACTCTCTTAATAAGCACGTCGGTTTCTAAGACTTAACAATTAATAAAAACGAATATAATGATTTAAAAATGAACACATCAAACATAAAAGCTAATTAACAACCCTTTCTCAAAAAAAAATCCATTGTATCTACGCCTTTACACATGAAAATATACAGCACGTGTTAAAGTTGACTTTATATTAGGAAATTGGAAATCGCATGTCTTGCACGACCGTCTGCCCGTAGGTACCAAGTGTCATGCATAGCAATAAAACTCCAAATGCAAATCGTGTATCGCTGACGGCAGGAAATTGAATATTTCGTTGAGACCAAGACTTAGACGCGTGGGAAGCTTTACAAAAAATATGAATATGAGGGAAAATGTAATCAAAGTAGGTACATATGTATCTAGTTATAACATATTAGTGTTTACTTATGACTTGGCAATATACATATATTGTTTTTATATCAGGTGGTAGTAGCGAATGATCGAGAGTTAGCGGAGTTCTATGTCTAGTAATGTGCGGCTGATGGGTCACACTATGGAGTAGGGGCTGAGCCTATTGCCATAGTGGAAAATCCAGATTCCGTGCTTACTAATGGGAATTTTAAATAGACCAACCCAATAAATCTTTGCCCCACCTGGGGATCTAACCCAGAACCTCTCGATCAGCTCTCGCACTTGCAACCACTAGACGAACGCAGTCGCAATGAGAAGGGTGTGAATATTATTCAGAACAAGTCTATTTATGATTATGTATACGATTACTTAATAAAACTATAATATTATGATATTTTATTAATGGAGGTAAACGCGTCTAGGACAAGTGACTATAATTTTATTTTATGGTATAATAAATATGTATATTATTCAATGTTACATTATTCCAATAAAGTGTATGGACGTGTTACATATTTGTCCTTGGTTCTGCGTTTTGTACATCGTATTGATAATATTATGGAACTATAATTATAGTATAAACATATTAAATTACTACTGCCTAATTGGTCGAGCGGTTGCAAGCGTGTCTGCTGATC
>DWED01000781.1:0-10319 GCA_018245795.1 Protelbella ruficauda | reverse complement strand
GAATAGGTAATGAGCTTATTGCCTTACACCGGCCACATTTACACTCCTAGTCCCTACTAGGATTTTCAAGTTAAGAAACCCAATAGTACCAGACCCGAGGATCGAACTCATAGGATCTCTTCATCAGCAGTCGCGCTTGGAAAGCGCTCGAACAATGAGGCAGTTAATCATTTTGTGTTGTTAAATAGGTAATCGTTGAATCACCTGCCGAGGTTGCTGTTCTGCAAGATGCGACAATATTGCAAGGTAAACCTTTGTTATGGTTCAAGTTATTATATAATAAAATTAAGCAATATTGCGTCAGAGTAATTTAATATTTTTAAGAATAAAGATAAGTGGAATGAGTTTGTTAAGGGCAGTATTATCCGAACTTCATACGAATTGTTAAACTTTTAAAATTTGTTCACTGGCAATTACTTACTAAGCCTATTGCATAAATTAGTTGTCTGCTATGTATTTAATAAGTAATTACTTGTCTATTAGATACGGTAAACGTTGTGGATGAACACTACATTAAAGGTAAGATCATTATTGATAAAACAAAGCAGCGAATATTTACGCTTTTTTCGAATATTGGCCTAATTTGCGCTAACAGTAGGAACGCTTTTCTTACTGCTAAATTACAACAGAACTACCTAAACATCTTGTGCATTGTTTGTGTTAATGTGTAAAAAAATTTTAATTTTATTTGAGATCTTACAAGTAAAACTGGTTTGGTTTAATTATATTGAAACATAAATAAATTAAATTAACAAAGAATACTGTGCAGCTTTTTTGTGACGCAGCTTTTTTCTACAAATCATGGCTTCATTAGTATGTGCTTATTAAGGATGAATTTTTAACGTAGTGTCAACACAAAAGTTGTATAAAACAGAAAGGTAAGTATAATTTTGTTAATATTATATTTCAGTGAGACAGCCCTGTCTTACAAGTACAATACACTAACAAATATTAATATAAGACTAATGTGGCTTACAGTAGCTGCTTTTCTTCAAAACAGTAAAATATCAACAACCTCGAGAATTTTGTTCGCCTCACTTACTTTACTATCATTTCACAGATGACAAAGAACAGCAACAAGTCAAACGCAAAAAATATTTAAGGCAAAGAATAGGTTCAAAAGAAGTAGTGAAAATATGTACGGAAGAAATTTCGGACTCGATTAGAACAGAATATCCTACAGAAATAGTCGAACATTACGATCAGGACCAGGCGGAAGTTTTTAAGGATTTAATTGAACCATATACTGCTATTGCCACAGACATTAGTGAGAATAAAATTGAAGTAATATCGGCAAGTCAGGTCACTAACATAACTCCAATAAGATTGAAAGAAAATGCGAAGGCTGAAATAAAACTTGACAAAAGCTACCCACTAGTGAGCAGTGAACAACAACCTCAAGAAAAAGAAGAAATATTATTATTAAAAGAGAAACCGGATCTATTCGTAAGACAGTCTCATATCGAAATTCTACCATTACAAATAACAGAGGTAAACAGCGAAACATCTTTAGATGATTATTCTATTAATAATAAAAGTATTGAATCTGTAGCGGCGCGTACAGGTATTGTTCCCGTTGAAAGTTGCGTGACATCAGAAACTACAGTTAATGTTTCTGTATCAAATTTTGACAGTTATGAAGACCAGTCTAAAATAGCAAAAACGTCATTAATACTTCAAGATGCCATTAACGTTTCGCATGACGATGTGACAATAAAAGAGGGTACGTTTAAAGAGATTTGCGTAAGTCCTTCGTTTGCAGCGGTATCAATTTCACCGATGGCTGGATTAAGCATTGAAGAAGTCAATGAAGGAACCAGAGAGCAAGAACTGAGACAATTAGTTACCGATAAAGCTGCCACATCAAATCTTCAATTTAATTTATTGGAATCTTTAAATGTCGGCGAAGTTTTTGTGGAAGATAAATCTGGAAAATATTATCCAGAGTTAATAGTACCAACTGAAACAGCGCGAAAAGATGTTTTAGTATCTAATCAAATCATTACTGAAATTCATAATGTGCAAGAAAAAGAGGGCTCTTTAGGGCCTTTTAAGTTACCGTATGTTCAAGAAGCTAATGTAGATGTATCATCCAAAGATAGTGTAATAGTTTCCATTAATGAATCGCAAGAAAAAGAGGGTTTGATGCCTATTTTAGAAAAACCATCTCAAGCTACCGTTGATGAGTTGTTAACATTGCACACTAGTTTAAATAATTATATGACAACGCCTCAAATAAAAGAAACTGAAATGAACACCGATGAAGTGTCTCATAGAAAGGCTAATGTTACGGTAAATGAATATCTACATAAATTTAACACAGAAATAGACGTCCACGATTCGGAAGTCAATTTGTTAAGCACTAAAACAAATCTAAGTTCACAAGCTCAAATATCAATTACAACTTTAGATAAAAATATCGTAGAAGAAATTCATGTTAATGAAAGTGAAAAGAATTTGATAGTACGTGATGATAAAAATGTGGCAGTAGCAACACTTAATGTAAAACCAAATGAACCTATAGTTACATCAGAGACATTGAAAATGTTATCAATCGGTGACTTAATATTAGCAGATAAGATGCCCGATGGGACAGCTTCTGAAACAATCATATCAGAAATTGCTAAAACAGTAACACTTCCACAAGTTCAT
Source organism: Protelbella ruficauda (assembly GCA_018245795.1). Lineage (NCBI taxonomy): Eukaryota > Metazoa > Arthropoda > Insecta > Lepidoptera > Hesperiidae > Protelbella > Protelbella ruficauda. The sequence goes on along the minus strand of DWED01000781.1, from coordinate 7,667 downwards.
GATAAAGAATACCACGGTGATTATGATTCTAGAATACCGGAAAGTGCCAGTTTTTCAATAGTAGAAAACGTCCCCTTAACCGTTTTTGAAATGGAGTCTAACGAGTCCGAAAACAAATTAGATATTCGTATGACACCGAATACATTAACAACCAAGGCCTCACCTACACATCATTTGAAATCTCCTTTAACTCAAGAAATATGTGCAGCAGATCAAATAGACTTCATTACAGGTACAGAAGTCTTGACATCAAAAGCTACGAAAGAATATTTAAAGATGAATGAAGAAATATCGGTATCACAAGTGGCAACTGAAGAACGAACCCAACATTTAGATACCGGTAAAGTATCTTATAACAAGGCTATGCCCAGTTGCACTGAACAACAAAGTATAAATGTTACTGAGACGGTACCAAGTCTAGTCGAAGCAGAATTAGAACTAAATAAATCACCAATGAATCATTTCGCTAATTTTGATATAAAATCAGATCACAAAATAGCTATCACGTCCGAAATAAATACGAGAGATTCAATAAATTTATTGGACACGAGAAGCCCTCAATATGAAGAAGTTCAAGTAACTTCCCAGTCAATTTTGCCCATACTAGTATCTGAAAATGAAATTTTAGACAGTCAAAATGATTTAATAACTAATATTCAACCGGATACTAAGCTATTAACATCAAAACTAATTGTAAATGAGGACTTGTTAAATATTTCAGAGATAACACAACATGAAAAGGAAAGTATTTATGATTCAGAGACTATTTGTAAATCATTCACAGCAACTACTAATGTTATAAGTCGCCCAGTAGCAGTTTCTACTGAATTAACAATTGAAACAAATATAGCGTTTACAAATGAATCAAATAAAAGTAAGGAGCATGTAAAGGCCAAAATAGAAACCGAAACCTATAAGCAAATTTTCGTTGATACAATAGTTAGTAACGAAAAAGAGAGTGATTTGGCAACTGTGATTCCAGAGCCTTGTGCAGCAAAATATGATTTCAGTCCTAATGAAGCATTAGTTATTGAAAACAAATTAAGTGAAATTGAGCCAATAGACCTGGTCGTTCAAAAAAATTTATTATGGGCTACAGCTAAAGAAACTACTAAAACAACAGAAGCAATTACACAAGAAGAACATTTAATTCATTCAGCAGAAGGAATATTTACTAATGAAGATAATCATAAGCCAAGTAAACCTGAATTGTCATATACACCATACACAGTACCACAGTGCGAAGAAAAAATACCAGTTGATGTTGAAAACAGACTCGCTCTTGAAGTCACACCAGACAAACATAATGCAACCATTTCAATTATGCAACAACATGGTATAGAAACTTCAGAGGTTCTTACTCAATCTGATAATCTTACACGTACGAATAATTTTGTAATGAATCCTAAAAGGGCTCTAGCAGTAATTGATGATGTTTACGGAAAAACTGCAAGTATTGAAGAAGTAGTGCCAAACCAAATGGCAATAGAACTTCAAAGACAAGAAATTATGACTCAGATACCTAACGTTTCTTCTCTAATTTTAAATACTTTACAACAAACTGAAACTATAGCTAATGAAAAAGAGAACATTTTATTGTCAGACAAACCTTTAGAAACCGTTATTATTCCCGATATAACTGCAGCACAAGCTGTCATAACTAGTTCTATAAATAGCATAGATAAAGAAAAAACATTTGATGATAATTTTGTTTTACCAACACAAGAAGCTGATATTAAAATTGTGCCTTTCAATAGTAGGACCATAAACACAGAAGTATTAGTCACTAACAACGTCAAAAATATGCCAGAGCATTCAGTCACCACTACGAAAGCTATGGTAAGCCTCGAATCCTTGCAGGAACATTTACAAAGCACTGAAATTTTCCAAGCAGAGAAAGAAGCTCGATTGTACCCTGCCGAAAAAGTGTTGGAGAAAGATGTAATTCAACAAATTGTAGAAACATTAGCTCATCAAACCGTCGAAATACAGACTGGTGAAAAGGAATATGACTTGAAAGCGTCTTTAAATATATGTGGTATGAATGTCGAGCCTTCATTTAATGAACAACGTTCAATATTAAATACGGAAATAATGATACATCAAAACCCCGAAAAGCTTTTAATTGTAGACAGCCCTGTTTTAAATGCAAACCCCATTCATGAGACGCAAGAGGCTGTTCTAGAATCGGAATTATTTATCAGTGAAAGCGAAGATGTATATCGTAACGACGCTCTTAAAGAAATAACGCCTAAAACTGTAATTGAGGGTCATAAAATAATGACTGTTTCAGAAACAGTGCCTAACGAATCTGAAATACCGATAATAGACAGTCATAATATTATATTACAAACCATAAATCCCACACTTGAAAAGAGTACTCAGTTGAGTGTAGACATCAGTGAAACAGTTTTAGCAGAAAGCGAAAATATTCTTATTCCTCTTTCAGAAAATAAAATTCAAAAAATTGGATTTGAGTTCGAGACATCAAAACATATTAATATTAGCGAAGAAATTCCGCCCGAAAAGGAAGAACACTTAGTAATTAAATCTATGCCAAAATCTATTAAGAATGACGTGACGTTAGGTGTGCTTGAACATTTAAATATAGAGTTAAACTTGACATCTGAAGCAGAAGGAATAATGGATAAAAGTAAACATGATGTAAGAGATATAGTTAAAAATATTGACAAAGTTAGTATAGAAATTCAAGAACCAATTCGTGTCAGTGAAATAAAATCGGAATTAAAAGAAGACGAATTAATTCCAGATGTCAAGGCAAAGGAAACAAAAGTAATTGTTAACATTGATTCTGGAAATTACCTTGATATAATTGAAGTGACACCATTTGAAAGTGGAAATAGTATTAAGAAAATAGATCGAGATAAAACTGAATGTATTACTAGTAACGTAGAAACAGCAAAGCATGTGACTATAAGTTTGGCTGAACAGATGGAAACAGAAGTTTCAAGTGATATTAAATTACCTGTTGCCTCTAAGCAGGCAAATGCACTATTTGAAACAAAGTCTTCCTTTGAAGTACACCAAATATTTCCTAAGGAACCAACACTTGACATATTACAAGAAAATGAAGCTAAAAAAGAAACGGTTTGCATAAAAATGGAAGAACAGGAACCCCTATTAATATCAGATGTTTACACAAAAGAAAACGAGGAAACATTTATTCCTTCAACATTACCGTCTTCCTTACATCAAAGTATAAATGTAGATACTGTTCATCATATCACTACCTGTGAAGCGATATTGCTTGAAGGCAATGCGAAATCCTTAATAACAGAAGAGGTGAAGAGTGAACAGATAAGACCTATACAGAAACAAGCTGAAGGAATTTATACAGAGCAACAGCAATTAATAGATACAGTTATTGATTTTCCTAAAGCACCAGAAAGTGCGACTATTCAAGCCAAACAAAATATAATAAAGTTAAATAATATAGAACTTACTGAAGTTCAGACTAGAGAAACTTCAGAACCTTTGGTAAGTCTCTTACCTAAGACCTTCCAATTACAGTCTAAGCCATTCACAGAAAATGAAGTTTTGAACATAATTCCACAAGTAATTGAAAGTACAAATGAATGGTATAAATCTTATGCACCCGAAGAGACTGTTGCTCGTTGTGCCTTAGAAGTGCAAAATAATTATACGACTCAGGAGTATTCAATTGAAGAAACATCACAAAATGTCGAACATACAGTAAAGAAATTTGAAAATGCTGCTAAGAATGTCATAGAAATGAATTCAATAGAGCAATCCGAGATTATAATTGATGAAAACCTTGATTCTTTAAAAAATAGCGGGTTATTGAATAGCGTAAAAGCCGAGTCAATTCAGACAACACAGCAAGGCTTAAAAAGCATTGAACAAAAAGTATTAGAAAGCACTGAAGAATTAACATCACTTACAAAAGAAGGTAATCAAGCTTTATATAATGTAGAACCGCATTTAAGTTGTATTGTAATAGAAAACGTAGCTGGCGAAGGACAACAGAATATTATAGTTGGGGAAAACAAGCCAAGAAACATAAATGAAAATATTTTGGAATTTAATTCTATACAGCAAACGGAAATTATATTAGGAGAAAAAATTGATACATTTAAAGCACGCGACTTAATTGCTCAAGAAAACTTAGCAGCGTCACAACCTATTCAAATTGAACCTATTATTCAAATTGACACATTTATACACGATAGCTTTAAACAACCGAATTTGGATAAAATCGGTAGGGAAGAAACGGCTTCCATCACATTAAACACATTAAAAGGCATAAATGTGCTTGAAATTACAGAAAATGAAACCCAACAGGATATACTACCAATAACGTGTGATTTGGCAAAGGCTAAAACAACTGTCACAATGCAAACACATTTAGAATGTACAGAGAATATATTGGAATCACATGTAGAAGATCTTTCAATACAGCCAACACAGAATAAATATACAAATATTACAACTAGTATCTTATCACCGATTGTTGTTAGTGACAGATTCGGTCTTCAAAATGAAACAAAACTAGACATAACTAAGCCTGAAACAAAAAGGTTCAGTTCAGAACTATTGGAATCTTCTAACGTTGTAGAAATCTTAGATACATTTATAGATGAACAGGTATTACCTTATTCACAACATAAACCAAGACTACAAACCACCGAAACAAATTCAAATGATAATATGCATAACGTTGACATCGTTCAACAGAAAGTATACAGCACTGGTAAGTATAAATGAGGTAATATAGAAATAATGTTTTTGCTGGAGTTATGACAATTGCTGCGTCTGTCAACATATATTTTAATGTAACTGTATTACGATATTTACATTTAACTTAATGTAGCGTCATCCGGAGGTGTTTTTGTTATTAAATTATAGGTCCAAGTTGCATGACATTAGACCATTTATTGCACCTAAACATAATGAGTTGAGGTTTGGTATTAGTTAACTAATTAGATTTTCATCAGTATGTATTATGCCATATATGATTCTTAAAGGTATAAGTCATAAAAGTGTTAATTTAATACGGCCAGGACCACTTACTGGTATCGTTTATATAAATTTGTTTGTTAATAAATTCAAGACACATAACTATACTCACAGGATAAAAATAACAAAATGGACACAATAAACATTTCAAAAATATTTTCCAGAAAATTCAATCACATTATCTCCGAAATCATCAGATATAGAAGAATCTGAAGAAATAGTTACTAAATTTATGCAAGCACCTGGAAATGCGGAGCCTATACAAATAAAAACAAAGAGAACGATATTACGCAAAAGAAATCAAACTCGAAAAGATGGCGAACGAGGTGGCGATATAGTAATCGAAGAGACATTAGATGATGAACAACGAGATGAGCCACAAATTAAACACGAAGTAAAAATAGAAGAATATGACGGTGACGAAACACAGGGAACAAATACAGATATAAGCACAATAGAAATGCCAGACGAAACAATGGAAATACCAAAATTACCGACTCAAGTCAGGATACAAGAAATATATGATGAAGAAATCAACGAAATCAAACCTAAGAAAGGAAAGAAAGCGTCAAAGCAATTAACTCCGACGACATATATTCACTCAACGGAAGATAAAGAGTTTGAAGACAAGGAGGAGATAGTTAAGTCATTCATTGAAGAACAGCAATATGACTCAGCAGAATTTGTGGAAGAAACGCCAGTAGAAGTTACAGTTACCGAAGTTAAATCAGATACGGGTGATATTAAACAAGTTAAAAGCAAGAAAAAAGTAGTAAAAAAACAGAAAGGAGCAGTTTTTGAAACGACAGAAACAATTATTTTAGAAAAAGAAGATAAAACTCCAGTTGAAATTGTTACCGTTACAAAAGAGAATATTCCGAAAGATTTTATGCCAGAAGGCGGCATGGAATCGGTAGAAGAATCACCTGAAGAAGTGACATTAAATGAAGTGAAAACAGATATGGGAGAAATCAAAGAGATCAAAACAATTAGGAAAAAGAGAGGTCCAAAGGTAGAAACTATACAGACGGTCACCGTCCAAAAAGAAGACGAAGCACCAACGACATCTGAAACTGTCACAGAGGAATACGCTTTAGAAGATAAGCCAGAAACACTGCCTGAAGAAAGTACACCTCAGGAATCTGCAACACCAGAAATTAGGCCAATACAAAAGAAAAAACCAAAACACAAAAAATACATAACCGAAAACATAACAGACGATACTGTTTTGCCACTTGACGATAAACCAAAGTATGACTCCGTCGAAGTGGTAGAAGAATTACCAGAAGAAGTGAAAGTTACTGAAGTCAAATCCGAAACAGGTGACGTCAAGAAGATCAAAACAATAAAGAAGGTAATTAAGAAAAAGAAGGGCCTTAAAGTAGAAACCACGGAAACAACAACCGTTCAGCAAGAAGATGAAGAGCCACAGACTTCTGTGACTGTGACAGAAGAGATTGTATCAGAAGATAAGCCAGACCAACTACTTGAAGACACTACAACTGCGGAAATTCAAATACCAGTAGATAAGCCAAAACAGAAGAAAATACTAAAACACAAACAACACATTACAGAAGACTTAACAGACGACACTGTCACACCTCTGGACGATACACCACAGTATGATACTGCAGAAGTCGTAGAAGAATTACCAGATGAAGTGAAAGTTACCGAAGTCAAATCCGAAACTGGTGAAGTCAAGCACATCAAAACAATAAAGAAGGTAATTAAGAAAAAGAAGGGTCCGAAGGTAGAAACCACGGAGACAATCACCGTCCAACGCGACGACGAAGAGCCACAGACATCGGTGACTGTTATTGAGGAGAGCGTTCCAGAAGAAAAACCGGATCAACCGCTTAAAGATATTACCGAAGCAACAAAAACACCGGAGGGTAAGCCAAAACAAAAGAAATATCCGAAACACAAAAGATACACAACCGAAGATATTACAGATGTGATTGTTACACCACTGGATGATACACCACAGTATGACACTACCGAATTGATAGAAGAATTACCAGAACAAGTGAACGTTACCGAGGTCAAATCCGAAACAGGTGGAGTAAGGAAGATAAAAACAATAACGAAGGTAATAAAGAAAAAGGAGGGTGCAAAGGTACTAACAACGGAAACGGTCACCGTCCAACACGATGATGAAGAGCCACAGACTTTAGTGACTGTTATTGAGCAGAGCGTTCCAGAAGGAAAACTCGATCAACTGCTCGAAGACATTACCGAAGAATCAAAAATACCAGAAGGTAAGCTAAAACAAAGAAAACAACCAAAACACAAAAAACACTCAACCGAAGATATTACAGATGACATAGTTACACCGCTGGACGATACACCACACTATGACACTGCCTTAGTGATAGAAGAATTACCAGAAGAAGTGAAAGTTACCGAAGTCCAATCTGAGACTGGTAAAGTCAAGCACATCAAAACAATTAAGAAGGTAATTAAGAAAAAGAAGGGTCCGAAGGTAGAAACTACGGAGACAATCACCGTCCAACACGACGATGAAGAGCCACAGACTTCAGTGACTGTTATTGAGGAGAGCATTGCAGCACAAAAACCGGATCAACCACTTGAAGACATTATCGAAGAATCAAAAACACTAGAAGGTAAACCAAAACAAAAGAAACAACCAAAACACAAAAAACACGCAA
>DWED01000780.1:0-10321 GCA_018245795.1 Protelbella ruficauda | reverse complement strand
AGAGGTGCGCGCCATGGATTTGAACCCAGCACCTCCGGAGTGAGAGGCTGAATTATTAACCACTAGGCTATCACTGCCTAGTGGTTAATAATTCAAGTTTAAGGCAATATTAATACTAAACCAAAAGATAAGAAGAAAGAAAAATGGACATTAACGCCTCAATTACCTTGTCAATTGTCAGTGGGTCTTGATGCATCGTTAATCATATCTGTAGGCTTAAGATATAGCGGACGTGTTGTCTTGTCTTTTTATGAAATTAACGTTTCTATTTTTCAGGAGAAGCTGGTGGCTGGGTCACCCATTTCGACTCTGTCATGCAGTTGCAAGCCGTGCAGTTCCTCGGCACCCGTCTTCGTGGCCTCGACCTGAAGTATCCAACGATTTCTGCGGACGAGGCGGAGTGGTCTCACTTATAACTAATCAATAGTTCCTTATAGATAATAGTTTAATTAAATGTAGTTTAATTTTATTGAGGGCAGATTCCTTGGGTTTGCTTCGGATTCCTCAATCTCTGGATATGGTTCACAAGCAATGTACAATACCTACATTTGATGGCTACTGACGACAATTGTTTAATGACACGTGAAAAAAATATTGTATTAAATATTACATTACATAACACTTGTACGAAATGGCTGATGTGTTGAGAACAGGAGAAATATTTTCAGAGATGATTACGGAAAATTTTAAATTAATATACATTAAGCGATTAATTAGAATGCTTGTGCTAAGTTTTCTGCAGATGGGTATTTTAAATAACGGGCAGTGTGGCGTTTACTGCACCATGTTGCTCCAGTCCGGTATGGTAGATATAATGTGCTCAATTCGCCAACTCGTCTGTTTCAAGTGTTCTAATTACATTGAGAGTTAACGATTGCGGTTTTGTAAATAGAAAAACCGTCACTGACTCGTAACTTTTAGTAAATGTTGTAACAATATAGGAATTATTGGAAATTTTATAACTGTTGCTTCCAGAATAGGTTCGCACGTAGCAATTATCATACGAAAGATATAATTCTTGTTCATTATCTGCATTTATGAATATGAATTGCAATTAAAATTATGTAAAAATGTAGGATAGATTATGAGATAATTCGCAAAATTATAAATCTTTTATCTTAATAATAATCTTCTATCAGTACGTGCTTTATCTGTATACGTGAAGAAGAACCTTTGTACCCTATTATCATCATCATAAATCTGTCTAAGTCTACTGCTGGACATAGACCTTCCTGGAGGGATTTTTGCGCATAATCCCCAACACTTGGCATACAGACTGGGAATCGCAGAGCACGACTTTTCGCATGCGTATCCTTTTATGAAATACTGTATACTGTATACTTTTAAGCAATACTTTGGTAGACATAAAGTTTATATAGAGAAGCAGGGTGGAAAGCTAAAGCTTTCATATAATTTGTTACAAATGTATAAATTGAATAAAATAAAACATTCATTGTTAACGATCATACTGTTAAGTCAGACTCATCATAGTCTTTATTCAAACAATATTACACAGTGGAGATTTAGCTTTTGAAATGAAAACCTTAATAACGTTCAAATTTAAAAATGTCATAATTTACGCTCGGATTTCGATCACGGATCGGCTATTAGATATTATTTTTCAGTAACGTTAAGGGTTTATTTTGGCATGTTTATGAAGGTCAAGTTATTTTGGTTTCTTTTAGGTTGGTTGATTTTATTATTAACAAGTCCTATCTCTAGTCCAAACCGACATTCGAGAAGCGTACCATGGAGTTTATCTAGCACTTGTATCCACCTAGATAATAGGGTTTGCCATACTGGATTTTCCCAATATATATCTATATACATTGAATAGGTTTTATATCTTGATAAGATTACGCAGGAAAGTAGTGGCGTGATTCAGAAAACAACATGTGATAAATAAGTGTGTTTCCGTTCTATAGAACGAATGGGTATATTTTAAATTTGACAGATACTTTAATATTTCATGTGACATAAAATGTAGTTCAGGTACTGTCCAATGGAAGAGCCAGAAGTGTCTGAAACCGGCGTGCATGTATGAAGACAGAGAATGTATGAGAAGCACGTCAGGTCTGTTAGGATTCAGATGTTTGATTGTCAAATCTATATTTTGACGTGTTTCATATACGTTTCTAAATTCATTATGTTTTTTTACATATTTTCAAATGTTAAATACATATATGTTAGCCTTATCTGTTTATCTCTGGTATTTGATCATTCTATAGTCCGATTATTTATTTATCTAGATGGTATCAATGTCTTTAGCAATAATTTCCTTATTGAGTTGATAAAGTTAAATATATATATTTATACATTACTTCATTTATCGTGCTGTCAAAATGAAGGAATAATAACATGAATGTACATACTACCTTCTGTCCGTGGCTCTGCGGGTGCGGAAATTGATATTGTAATACATTGAAATAAATCCAAGTTTTTTGTACCAATACCGTAAGTCATAAATTTCAAGTATATAACTACCAAATAGACAAAATTTCATATAATCTTTAATCCCTCATTTAGCCCCTTAGGGTTGGCATTACTAAGAATCCGTACATAGTAAAACATTATCAAATGCGTAACTACGGAAAATTTTAAGTAAATCAGGCGTATAGTTTTAGAGATTTCGTGATAAATTAGTTTCATGATGATAAAATAAAAGAAAAAGAGTGGAACATCTACATATAATCTAGTACTATTCAAACAAGTCTAAATATGCCATTCCTAGGCATGCGTGCTCCATCTTAGGACGCATTAGCGTTTTCCATTAGGCCCGATCGCGGCTAAACCCGCTATCACAATAAAACGATATACCTTGTCGTTTCTCAGTATGTTATTTGGATGTTTAGATTAAGAGATAACGTAAAATAAAAATGATTCAACACTGCTCGAGTCTATGTATGTCTAGAGTACCACGCGATGCGGCGAAAACCAATAAACCTATAATAATATAATATACACGCGAAAATATTACAAAAATTTTGTCTGTCACGAAGTACTGTAAATTATCTGTCTGCAGTTTTTTAAATTATACATGGGTGAAATCGCGGGGTGCATCTAGTAGGTTATAAATGTTTTGGGACATCTGTATCAAACTACGTATAGTCTACGATGTTAGACTTACCAGAGACAGTTGATAATTTTATATATATACACATAAATATATTGTTTTTTTTTTAACATAGACACAGAACAAACATTTGCGTTCATCATACAAATGTATACCCGGGGAATAGAACCTACAACCCGTAGCGCAACATTCAAGTTTCATAAATCACTGAGCTACTGAGCCAGTGAAGTGAGTCAAAAAACTTAAAGCAGTTGAGAATTTCAATTAAAATATAATTGAAATGCATTGTTAGTGAATATTCTATATAAAAAAAAAACATTTACAAGATATAAAAAGAACGTTTTAATTACTCAAAAAAGGTTATTCCATTGAACGAATTCCGATTCATTTATAATTAATTCCTGTTCATTTGGTTTTTTGTTTTCCCTTTTTATTTGCACTCGTATATTTATATTCAATTATTCTCATTGATGAATGAACGTTTTATTTGATTTAAGTTAATTACAAGTAATTAAAATTAATTCATCTTTTACGAATTACAATTGATTATTTTACACGTTTACTGTAAATACTTGTATCTCTCGTTACTAATGTTACATTACATAATTTTTGTAACTAGTAACCCGGCTAAGCTTTCGGCATATGTAAGTAAAGTAACTTATTAAATTAAAGTGCTCATATTTTTCTAAATATAACGTGTTTACCTTATATTTACTTGTAGATTTATAAATATATTTGTGTAAAGTTAATATAATTGAATGATTATTGGTTAAACATGGAAGTGTAACTCCGCCTACCCTAACGGGCAAATATAGGTATGATGTTATGATTATTTAAAGTATATTGATTGAATCAAGCAATGATAGACTAGACTATTAATTTATCTTTCTTTACCAAACTGTGATTTAAACTTAAATGCGACTATCTGTAACAGTAAAGGGAAACATCGCGAATAAATCTGCACATCTCAGAGTTCACCAGAAATTTCTCTAAGGCGTATGAAGTCTGCCAACCCATACTTGGTCAGCGTGTCAGATTATGACCCTTTTCATTCTGAGAGGTGATTCGCGTTTAACATGGGATATAAATAAGTTGAAGACGAATGCATAGATTATTTTATAATTGGAGTTAATTTAACAGCTCTTGATTTGTTTTCAACAAGAATTTTATTTATAAATAGCCAGTGCGCAAGAAAAGTAGGAATTCTTTTTATTAAGAACAAAGTACGAAAAAATGTCTTTAGAAATGAAATAGAACTATCCTACTTCAGAATCTAAGCCACATAAAATTAAATTGGATGAAAATCGATTTAGCAGTATTAATTCCGCGGCTTATGTTCAAGAACTTTCAATGGCGATAACATTATTTATGTATTTCGGGTGCGTGCAATATTCCTGAATTTCTGTGGTACAATATGCTGAAATCAGCTTAGTACTTGCGAGGAGACTATAATAGCGAGGTGTCTAGTTAACTTCTGCTAGTTATACGCATGTTTATGCAATGGAAAATATTATGTTGCAAATACACCTTATTTTATACAAGTATGTGCGCATGACGAGTATCTATTGATAATAAACTAGTTCGAGGCGGGTCACACACGCGAGCCATATGCTATAAGCTTGTCAATAATATTATCGACATGAACTCTTTACGTCAGTACACGTTGCCATAAAACCTATAAGTGCGAGGGAGAGCGCTGTATCCTTCGCTCTGCTTACACTTTTTGTTGCTGTGCTTGCACCAAGTTTTTGTCTTATAACTCCGAGAAGATAACTAAGTACCTTGCTGTGATGACGTAATAGCGAGGTATTTACGAGTCGGAGACAAAAGCGCATTTCTCGCAAGCGCCAAGTTGATTTTTTCGTGTTGTACTTTAGGTGTAATAGCAAGAGTAATTTAATCCAGAGGCTTCTATTTAAATACATTATTATAATTAAGTATTTGTTATTTATAAAATCTTTCCATTTTGGTGAATAATAAAATAGTTTATTTTAAGAATCAGTTGTTTCTTGAATCCAGACTATGCCCCGTTTGCGAATGAAACATATTGGTGATATTCACTATACAAGATATTTGATGATGACTGATAGAACATTTTGGTCCGTTGTGTAATATTTACTAAACGTCTTTATTGAGCCAAAGGTGGGATATTATTTCTGAGATGGGCACGAATATGTCTTTGGCGTTTTGGTGTATGGTTATCTTGTTCATAATATAAAAATTATTTAAAAAATATTGAGATATTTTCATAAAGTTATTAAATTTGATGATGATTCAGTGATGTGCATTTACTTGTCATGCATCCGTGTTTTTCTTAAGTGTTATAAGTAACACAGATGAAGTCGCGGGTATCAGCTAGCATAAAATATACCAGCTGATTTGAAATCTATATTTGAAGCGGCTAACAATTCTCTAGGAGGAATGGCTCACACCACAATAACTTAGATAAGTCAACTATCTCAATACAACTAAGTCCCGAAACTGGCGCGAAGCGTTTCAGACTATTAAAGTCTGTTCCGTGCTTCAGACTCGAAGCGTCACGGGCTCGCAACTTATATTGTTCCTGGCTAGTAGATAACGTCGTTATTCGTCGAAGTTAGTAGCCAGATAACGTACACGTAGTCAATATTACATTTGTTACGTTACGGACCTTTATTTATAATTATAAATATTTATATACCGGCTACATGGAAATATAAAACTGCGTAATAGATAAGCGTAAGACTTACTGGTTAATAGTAAATTAAAAATTAGTAACGCAGACAAATTTAGACAACAAAACTAGAATGACAACGGTATAGCGCCTGCTAATATGTTAATAGCAAGAGTTGGGAACCTGCGTAATATTTCTTTACACAGGCGTTCTTGTGCGTGATTTAGTCGGATGTGTCTTGGAATCCATAATTTACTGTTTTCAATTACTTACTTTTGATAGAGGAAACTTCATATAGAAATTGTACAATATACTCTTACAAGTTCGCATCTGCTACTGTAGATTTGTAACACACCAGACACAATATTTAGATACGAGACAATCCAACTGAGTCCTCATTAATAATAAGTATCAGCGTCTATTTACATATAGTACTATTCAAGATTAAACGTAAATATGTTTGGGTGTGATTGAATAAATATTTTTTTCTCGTACGTATATTCCATATGTCTGTATATGATTTAACAGATACAAAATATATGCCGCACCGCTTCACTGTTAGCTTATTTCCCAGTCAAAAAAACGAATCTAATCTAACGTTAAACGCTACAACCATTAGTCTTAGCATCTTCTGCAATCACTTCGACCGCTTTGCTCTTTAGCTCGTCTTTTTCAGTTAGTATATCTTCTCAAGTTTCTTATCTTCTTCGGTCTTTCTCTTTGTGTCTTTTGCAGAGGTTTCTTAATAAGCAAACCGTAATGAAGTAAATATTGCAATCCTAAATACATCGCTCCTTCAAGTGAGTGTTGGGTGTATGGTATTTGAAGACGAATTATCATGTAACCGCGAGGCCAGGTATAATACAAATTGCTAGCCCGTGGCGATGGGAGTCGATAGCGCGCTGACTTTAATAGTTCGGAGCGCTTAGCGCCAATTCAGTTCTGGGACTAAGTTATATTGACTAAGTTATATTGGGATAGTCTTTTGTATTGTCCAAGTTATACTCTACTTGTCGTTTTGGGAGTAATGCATATTTAGAGATGAAGAATTAAACTATGATGAGATTATTCATTATAAATTAAGATATAGAGTAACGACTGTAAAAGAAGCACATCAGGTCTGCAAGGATAGATATTTGGCATTCGGTGCACTCTGCCTAGCCCGTGAAGGATCTAGTATGATAATATGTGTGTTACTTTGAATAGTTCAAAATACATACATATATACGTGTAACACCAACATGTAGGCGGTAGCTATCCCATATTAATTCTTGTGCCCCACACATCATAGCCGCTGTCTCTCTCCACCTTACGAACACGATAAATCACAACGGGGTTTTGTAATAATCTGAGCTATAAATCATGAAACTTACACTACTATGGCATTCCTTACTTCCTCAAGGTTTTGTATGGAATCTTTCTCCTTACATGTTCTACGTAGATTCATATATCAGACCCGCGTTTATTTACGTATATGAGTTTTTAGGTCCAACTGGTGAATGTGTCTCTCAAATATGTGAATATTGCACCATTCTCCACCATGTTGCTCCACTGTGGATATGTGGAAACAGCTATATTTTAGTAATTGTTCGTATTTATCGTCCTTTAAGGTTTCTGACAAGACTTACCTTGCCGAGATCGTTGAGTATGTAACCGTTCGTGAAAATTTGACACGAGTGGTATATCTATCAATATTAATATCGGACTTACGAGTACTTGCGCTTCGTTATTCATGATTTATTTTTGTATTAGTCTGTTTACTCACCAAGATTTTCGTTTTATCCAAATCCAAGCCGAGGACAGGGCGCGATGGCGCTCATTGGGGACGCCTATGTTCAGCAATGGACTGAGATAGGCTGATGATGATGATGAGAATAATGATGTGAGATTAGGTGGGTCAAGAAAGATATGAACGACCCTGTCTGTGCAGTGATTACAACGCCTATCTAGCGGGCAGAGGGTCCTGCGCTCGTTGTCCGTTTGGGCAGATATTGAAATGAAGATTAATGTCTTTTATTTAAGGTTTCATTTCTTCTGTTTTCGTATTAATTAGTTTAAAATACAGTGAATAGTAACGTCTGAAGGGAATATTAAATTTTTTTTGATTTTTGGAGCGTTATTAAACAAATATTAATGTAACTTAAAGGTTTGTTTGTCTAAGTATTTTAACATTTATGTGTTAAAAGATAAAAAAGATAGAATAGACATAATAACATATCGATAAGACAACATTTGTCACGCTTACGTTATCTAAGAATATAATATAAACAAACATAAGACATTAATAAAATAATTTCATATAATAGTAACGAATAATGCGTACGAAGCCTGCCAGTCCAAACTTGGTCACCGTAGCAGACAGCCCTAACTCACCTAAGTCACAGAAGAGAGCTGTATCTAACAATGGAACGATAAAATGGTTGATGATTGACTACTTACTGGTGATGGAATATATTCACAAAACAATTTCGTATCGTTACAATGAATAAAACAAGAACATAAATAATAATTATCATTAATGGATCAACATAATGAAGTAAGGACATTTTCAACAACAATCGTAACTAACAGTTAACAAGGACGAGTTCGGAACACGAAACACGAACATCGCTGAACTTCTTGATTTATGCTCCCGATTATTACAAAACCCGGTGAGATTTATGGTTTTAGGGTGGAACGGGGTGCTGTGACGTAAACCACGTAACTAATATACTTTGACTGCTGGCCAAAGTGGTGGTACCCGTGTCACAGGACGTGCGAGGGCAACACCGCGATATTAATATTGCTGTTCAACAGCGCTGTTTCTTTGAAGTGGTTTTGTTTCATTTAAATTACTATATAAAACGGGAAAAATGAAAGAAATTTACTCGACCGGTTTAAAATTTTTTCGTTTGTAATTTAAACAATATTATTTGTTCCGCTGTCAGAATAATTGACGACAGTACCAACGACCAATTAATAGTTTCCATTCAAATCTGACACAACCAATGGATCATCTGTCTCATGCGTACTGGCGTTTATAACATTATATTTTTTAACAAAAAATAATATGTCATGTCTGTTCACGTAACAGAAACAAAGCGTTACCTCCGGAGTGAACAATGAACTTGCTCACTGCCAACATTTTGTCGGGTTTCATTATGAAATCCGACATCCTGGTAATTATAACATTAATCAAGCGATAAACGATGACAGAGTCTAAACCCGGTCAGAAACTGCCACTTGAACACCTGTGATTTACTCCTCGTAATAATTTATTTATTTGTTAAAAAGCATGGGTACGAGGTAGACGACCAGTCTGATGGCAACTGGTTAACCTCGCCTATAGAGGTTTGCAGGGTCAATGGAGTTACAACGACTTTGAAGTTATCAGTATTAATATATACCAGTAACATACATATATCGACTAGCTATGTACGTATAGTATCCTTTTCAAAAATCAAGCGAACACTCATCTTCGGTTTGGTTTGAAGACAGCCAATAAATTAACATTATTTACGCTGCAGGCCTGAAGATCGCAGGCTTCATCACTCAAAACAATATATCACGCCGCAAACACTTGAGGCTGACCTTCCCAAATATGATTATGAGATAAAAGTTATTACAGCATCATGAAAATAAAAGTGGCGATATAAACGAAGAATTTGAAAATTCTGTTATATGCCTTAAATTATTTAAAAGTTTGATTTTCAATTGGCGTTTTTATCTAGTGACTCTTGCGTTTATGGCAAACGTTTGGATTATTTTTGGTATGATTTTATATGACAGAGCGTACTTTTGTGTAGTTTATTGGAACCTAGCTGCCGCACCTTTAGAACCACAAGAGTTGATTGTTCAATTGTTAAGCTTCCAGCAAAACTTGTTCAGAGAAAACTGACGAACAATGGCGTAAGAAGTTTAATTTAAAAAACAGCGTTGTAGTTTTAGCAAATTGGAGTTGTTTGAATTTGAATTCATTGTTAATTCTTCCATCATTTTGTTGCCTGAATTTAGACGTTTGCCTCACCACAGATTAAAAAAGAGAAGATTATTAAGAAGATTACACATCCGAACTTTTTTTACGCAACTGCCTTTTTGTGAGTTTCTTACCCAAATGCTTTTTCTTAAGAAAATGCCTTTCTTATGCTATTTTAACGTCTTTGTTAAGCAAATGCCTTAGATTAGCAAAGTTTTTACAACTTTACTTGAAGAAATGCCTTTTTAACGAAAATTTGGCAAATTAATATTGCGTAATATTATACTTTCGCTTTTTAAGAGGAATATGATAATAACCTTGATAATCAATTGTTCTCTCTCAGCCCATAGTCAGCCACTGGCCAAATGCGGGTTGGCAAACTACACACGACTTATAGAAGACTACGGAGAACTTTAAGCTGTGAAGGTTACCTCACGATGTTTTCTTTCACCGTCGCAGCAAGTGATATTTGAATTGAAAACGCATATTTTTTGCAGAGATATGCACCAGACTTTGAACCCCGGGTCACCCGGATTGAAAGGCTAAATCTTAACCACTTTTTCATCCCCACTATCACATCATTTACGTCTATTGGTATCGCCATTCAACTCTCGCATCTCATGCATCCATCCATCGCAAC
>DWED01000779.1:0-10321 GCA_018245795.1 Protelbella ruficauda | reverse complement strand
TTATTATTTGCTTAATATTATATTTGAACGTGCTGTTATAGTACTAATTGATCACGCTACGATCCTTACGGGGTAGGTAGAGAGCGGAGAATATGTATATGTAAATCAAACGGTAACCGGTTCAGGCGATCAGTACAGAGTTCTGAATTAAGAAGAAGCACGATAGGATAAGCAGAGAGGACCTGTCTGTACTGTAGTATATACATACATACATATATACATATATATATTCACATCAGGTCCTTTACGGGATAGGCAGAGAGCACAGAGTGCCAAATATGTCCATCCTTGCAGACCTGCCATGCTTCTTCCACACTCATAACTCTCTTCATAAATGCACGTCGGTTTCGGCGACTTAGTATACAGTTATCTTTTTAAAGGATGGTGTGTAAAGAATTAGATCACATAAAGCTAACTTCATTTAAGAGCGACGGACGTACATAAATAGTCAGCTATACAATATGACAGCTCAATGAGCAAGTATATGCCATTAAAAACACATTAGGGATCGCAAATCGGGGAGGTTTATAGGTCATTATGTTAACCCGTGTATTGTATTTCTCAGCTTTTGAACTTATAGCGGCTCAAACAATGAGAGAGATGACAGAAATGGGCGGAAACTGTATGCGTCCCTCTTAATGGCTTAATGCGTCGTTGTTTAAAATAAAAATTGTATGGATGTTTTTGCTCTCTTGCAATTTTTGATTACGTATATGAAAAGAAGATTCTTAAGGTCAAAGATAGCTTGTATTAATTCCTATCCTGCTTAGATTAATTGTTATGTATAATTTTTAATACAGCTCATTACAAGGTTATCAAAATGTGATATGGCTTCATGTTTATATATACATATGTAATGGTCCGACCTATTTGTGCCTTACTTGCTTTACCTGCGATTTTGTTGAAATATTTTTTTTTATTTCTTCACGTCGAAGATTGGCTTCACAAGCCACATGAGAGCACATCAACATAATAGGAGATTTGTACAATAGGGATATATGTATGAGATACAAATAATTATTAATAAATAATATTACCGGTCACAGTTACATACTTTTCGTTTCCTCCTCAAGATTACCTTCTTTGTTACTATAATTTTACTTTTCTACTACATAATAAAATCTTATAATGTTAATTCTACTTACTTCTCATCTTCTTCTAAACATTGTTCTTGTTATTGTTCTTGTATATGGCAATATGCTCACCACCTATTCCATGGGACGTGAACGTAACTTTTGAAACGTGGGAGTGTTATCACACTCCTCTGCCTACCCCTTCGGCGATCACAGGCGTGATGTTACGTTTATTGTTCTTGTTACACTAATCCAGTTATTCCTATCCACAGAAATTCTTGACTATTAAACGAATATATGGAAATTTGCAATAGAAAGTCATGGCAATTTCCAATGTTCCTACACAGAAGGTTCTCGAATTTTCTCTTCGAATTTATTCTTTCAATATTTCGAAAGGAAACATTTCCAAAGGTATCGCTTAGCTTCAAGAACGCTTATTCCTTAAAGTTAAATATATCGACAAGTGCAGGTGGAGGTGGTACATCCACTGTGAATCGTGCAAGTTTGACAAGTACTCGTCTTATAAAGCTCTTATGTTACAGCTACTTCTGGGTATTGGGGAGGGTATATACGCACTATCGCTGGAAATATATAAAAGAGAATAAATGAGGGTATTTTTATTTATTATTGTTGTTGTCATTTTTTTGGCGCCTGGATTTGTGTGCGGTGTATGGCAATAGGCTCACCACATATCCTATGGTAGGACGTAAACGTGACCGGTGAAACGTGGGAGCGTGCTACACTTTTCTACCTACTCCTTCGGAGAACACAGGAGTAATTTTACGGTTTTGTTACGCTATTATTTGTCACTAATTTTATTAAATTATATAAATAAAAATATATATTATATCATTGCTACTACATATTTTATTACCATTATTACATCTTCACTCCAGGTCCTTTATGGGGTAGGCAGAGAGCATGGATGGAGTTTCTTCCACATTCATCACTCGCTATATAAAAATATAGGTTTGTAAGTTATCCACAATGAGACAAAATGACAATATAATTCATATAAAATTAGCTCTCACGTTTTTATGCATCAAATATAATTATAGCAACCTACCTAACAGTTCACATTTGACTCTACTAACCCAATTTCCATCCAGCCACCAATGTGTTCGCTAACGAGGCCCTTTTCATAATTCCAACTTATTAAAAATAATATAATAATGAGCTTAGTACGTACTTCGTTTTTCATTAATGATGTATAATGATGAATGTATTTCCAAGTGCCCACTTTCAAGGCTTTACGGTTTTAACAGGGCTTATTTTGTTGAGCAGGCAGCTTGTGCAAGAGTTGTGATGTCACAGCTGCCTGTTACGTCATCACTGCTTTATGATATATTAATGAGAATTTATTATTATTATACGTCCAGCCAGGTCCCTTACGGTGTGGGCAGAGAGTACAGAGTATAAAATATCTTTATTCTTGCAAACCAGATGTTCTTGAAAAATTTTGTATTTGGTTCTTATTCAACTTAATTTAAGGAACATGTAGACTTACATACAGCCAGGTCCCTTACGGTATAGGCAGAGAGTATCGAGTATCAAATATTTCTATCCATACAGACTCTTTTTCTTGAAAAATTGTGTACCATAAGTCACTAATTTATTTTAATGAAATTATTTTGTTTAGCTGTCGTATTACTTATCATCGCGATAGGGTAGGAGTATTTTTCATTTCGTTATGATATAGATTTCAAAAAACATTCAATTCACCTAAGAAAATCCTCTCGAAGTCCTATATACTGAGCCCGCAGTGCGTGAAGGAGTAGAAATCCTATAAGCTTCTTATGGCTTGCAGATCCTCTTGTATACAATTTCAAATATCTACGGCGATGCAATATTTAGACAGGTATCGTTATTCCTAACATTTTCTAGACTCTGTGTATATCCCTTGAGAATCGGAGCATTGTATATTTCTGTGTTGTTACTTTAAAATAATTTTAACTGTAAATATTTTTAAACAACTAGCGTATACGTACGAAGAGAGTGTGCATATAGGAAGTACGTTAGGTTTGTAAGGTAGAGATATTTGCGACTCGGTACTCACTGTCTATCCTGTAAGAACCCGCAGTGACTATATAATTATATTAAATATTTTTCTCTTCCTATTTTCAAAGAAACTGATATTATGTTTGTGTATATATTGTGAATACTTGTCTGTGGCTTTAAATACGACTTGCTCTTTAATTAGTATTTTAGCCAATCCACACTGGAACCGCATGGTGAAGAAAGCTCTAAGCTCTAGCCTTTCACAGTAATAGTAGAGACATGTCCAGCAGCGAAGGTAGACAGAGTTTGACTTATACGATTTTAAAAAGTTAAATATTTCAAATTCCCAAATATGTAATTTAAGGTCGATTTGGTTTAATGTTGATACAATGTCCCAATGAACAGCATGTCTTAATTTAGTCAGTCTGAGTCAAAAAGTCCTCGACAATTGACAATATCGTTATGACAGTCATTATTTAATACATCAAGACACCAACCGTCGGAGCAAGTTTACACGATAAAGGATACGAGTTCCCCCACTCTCTCCGACATTCATTTGGACGTTAAGATAAATTGGATTTGTTTGTGAACT
Organism: Protelbella ruficauda; assembly: GCA_018245795.1. Taxonomy (NCBI): domain Eukaryota; kingdom Metazoa; phylum Arthropoda; class Insecta; order Lepidoptera; family Hesperiidae; genus Protelbella; species Protelbella ruficauda. Next base: position 6,658 of record DWED01000779.1, on the reverse strand, counting down.
GCTATAAAAATACGTTGCCAGTCAGTTGCTGTTATTTCTTGGATGTATCTCCCTGAAAGGAATAAATGTCTTGTTAAGAGCTGTTATTGGTTATGGCTTGTTCTGTTAGGCGTCGTGTTCACTGATGTTAAACGTTTTAATGTGACCTAGTTCACTTATCGGAACGCATGTAGGTGAAGAAGGTACAGAAAACGGCATATAAAATGGTTTATTTTTGTTCGTTGTAAAGAGTGTGACAAAGGTTTAAAGAATGTGATAAATGTATATTTAAAGGCGGAACAACTTAGTGTTTAACGGTAGCAACAACTCTAGACAATGTCAAAAAGAGTTTAATTATTGTATTGCTACTCATTTGATACTTCCAAGGAATAGAATATAAATTATTACGTCGCTTTTGATTTCGTCTTCATAAAAAAAAATTCTAATTACAGTTTCTTAACATTTGCATAGTTATATAAAAAAGGATTCCTAATTTAAATAATAGTTAACTATTCGAAAATTCTACATTACAACTTATTAATGTTGGCTCATAACAAAAAAGTTTTCCAATTTTGAATAATAATGAATTACTAAAAAGAAAAAGAAATCAAATTAAAAGTTACTAATGTTTGCGCATCTCAAAGAGTGTTTCTAGTTCCTAAGTTCCTTAAATAAAAAGTTTCTAGTTACAAGTTGTTAATGTAAGTAAATTCCAATTCGAAATTCAAATAATAATACATAATCGGACTTATTAATTTTATAAACTATCTTATAATTATTATTACCTTATTATTTTTTTGTCTACCTCTTCGAGGAGATACATGTGTGTTGTTACATTTATGTTACGTTTGATTTTATACCATAGTTTTTTATATTACTAATGCGTACAATTTTTGATCCCACCAAGCTAATGTTCATTTATATCTAAGGACTTCATGAAATTGTTATTCTAATGCAAAATATTCTCAGTTTTACCATGTCAACCAGGCTTTATGACGAGGGGATTTTTTTTGTCCCCATCCGGTTCTATTTTGTTTAACTGTCGGGAAGAAGGGAAATTATTTCTTTGTTCCTCAAAGCGTCCTTCATATAAACAAAGGACAAACATTAGGGATTTATTTAACATTGACTTATGTTACTGACGTCACTCCCTTTATGTCCTCCAACCAAAAATGTATTCGGAATTTCTTTACTAATTCTCCCAACAATATAACTTTAGAATTAAGTTTCAAACCTTTTGAGTAAAATCTATGAAAGCGGAAAATAATATTTAGAAATATTTATTCAATTGATTTCAATTTAAAATTGATTAACAAATAAACTTATATGATTTTTAACAAAACAATACCTATAAACATTTGATATTCATTCAATATCAATCTACTAATTGTATCGTAATAGAAAGATTTCCAAAAAAATTCTTAACAGAATATGTTTTATAAATTAACTACACAAACAAGTCTACACTATTCCAATTATGACGTGCCACATTACCAACAAACATACAATCTTGAAAACGGTAATAGCTGTTATAATAAACTCACACTAAAGCAACGTCACTACAAATGAACAGCGCACAGAGGTCGGCCGTGAAACATTTTATCACACTGCGTAAATTGTCGCAATGTTCGCGCGTAAATTTTAATTAACATCGGGACTAGATGTCCGAACTAAAATTCAAAATAGCGGCAACTGTGAGAAGGGTCAGCCCTGAACGTTACTTTAGTATTGTCATTAGTATTGTAAAAGACAATTTTTACCTTGGGTTCAAATGCGTAAATATATTCTAAATATTAATAGTTAATGCGAAATCTTTGGACTCCTTTTTGAGTATCACGTGGTATAGTCAAAGCTTATATTAAGAAGAGTGCAAGATACTATAAATGATATATCATATGTATTTGTTTCAAATACGTTAAATTAAATTAAATTAGATTAAATTAAACATGAATTGATTACGCTCATACTGTTACACAGAATGAGTCTGTAGACTATAGAGCAGCTAGTAAGTTACTAAGGGGAGTAAGTGAAGCGAGTACGGGGGCCGAAGTTAATAGAGAAGATTGATTAAGTAGAGTTGATAGAGTAAGCAGCGAAAGAATAATAAGTAGAGTTAATAGAATGAGTACAGTAAATAGAAAAAGTAAAGTAAGTAGAGTGGATGAAGTAAATTCCAGCGTGGATCAGAGTTAATTATGTCTGGAAATTGTAATAAGTGGCGAAAACGCCGAAGTAAGTGATGTTGACAGCAAACTGCCGATGGACGTGTCCGCGCTTGTAATCTTAGTAGTTTAGGGTTCAGTGAAATCACACCGTGCCTCCACACCTGTAACGGTTGATGCAAGTCACGAGCTGGGAGCGTTGGGAATACTGTTATTTGGATAAGATGGAGTCTGATTTGTGATTCAGTATCTATCTTGGACATGGACCTTCTCTCAGTATGAAAAGGGTTATAGCAAAATTCTCAATATACGAGTATGTATAATACCATAGTTTTTGTCATAAGTTTAACAAAACCTTGTCCATTTAAATGACCTGAATTTATTGGTATCTCAATAAAATTACATACACATGTCTATAACGTTATATCACACGATAAATTTTCGTTTTTATGGTTTAAAAAACAGTTGTTGGTCGAGTGGTTATAAGCGTGACAGTTGATCGAGAGGTTCTAGGTTAGATTCTCGGTTCGGGTACTCTCGGGTTTTTCTAACTTAGGATTTCTAGTAGCAGCTTAGTCTGGATTTATGTCCCCTATAAGGCAATATGTTAATCCCCTATTACAGGGTGGAACGTAGAACATAACAGATGAATTGTGGCAGCATTCTACAATCCTCTACCTATCCCTTCGCGAATACAGGCGTGAAGGTAAATAAATAAATGTTTGATACAAATTCTACACTTGAGCCAAGTAACCAGCCCTCGTTCCACGGCACGGAGTTGAAATTAATTAGAAGAGGTTGGCAAACTTAGTCGTCGTCGCTTATTGGGCCTCGGGCGGAAATATGTGACAGGTAAATCGTGGCAGAGGCTCTGCCGACTATCCGGGCCACGCTAGAGAACTTGCCATTTGTCTATTTTAGGTAGAATTTTCGGATATCATTTTAAAAGTTTTGTTTTCCTTTGCAGATAGAGAAAGGCATGAGGGCTTACCGGTCTTTTTATTGGGAAGTTTTTAATGACTCTTTCCTACGATTTTCTCTGAGGGAAAAAACTGCGGAAAGCAAAGCAATTGTTTCTATTATTATTATTTTAGATGTTTCGTTTTGATTATCAAATAGTTTAGTATCTTTTTTTTATACGCAAAGAGAGATTTCTTCTTTTTTTTATTTTACTGTGGAAGGGCGAAGAGTAAACATTTTCTTGATATAAATGTGTACAGAATGTATGGGAATGCGCTCCAGATAAAAATATTAAGTAACAATAGAGAGCACGTCAAATGTAGAAACAAAACTTCTGAAAAACATCAACGAATAAAATTGACATCTAAGAACAAGAATGATAATGTATTAAGACACGAAAATAATATTGGTATGAGTCATAAACAATGAAAGAAAATACAAATTCTAATAACATAGACGACAATCGATGGCTTTTCACAAATTTGTGAATTTCTCTTTTCATTATATGAAGTTGTTAATTTTAACGTATTATTTTTTTTGGAATCATTAATAATATTTTTTATCAGTGCACTACTGGATCTATATTTCCTTTCAGAATGCGATGCGCTAAGACCATACTCAACCACGCTGGGCAAATAGTATTTTGTTAGACTTTGTACGCCGCAGTTGACGCCATTGTAAAGAACTCGAAGTTTAGAACATATCTTTATAATTTTTGTCTTCCCTGTCCACCGAGGGATCACTTGCAAAAATACTTTGAAAATAGGTCATTTAAACAGTATTTTTAAGCTTCCAACTTGATGAAGGGAGACATTTAATAAGATTAATTATATTTTTCACATATTTTTCCTGCAGCGTGTCCTCTGGTTATCTCTAGCGCAGCTCCGGTCGCCTGTTATGTACCGACTAGGAATTTCGTAGTTTCCCAAATTTATTCGCAGTGTCTTTGCGGATGTTTTTTTGGGAATCCACGAAGCGGCCCGTACGTGCGCACTCGCTGTGGCGGCGGTGGCAGCGCGCCAAGACACGTTCAGCTCTCGTCGGATAAGGTACGAAATAAGGCGCACTTTTTAAAGGTTTTAAGTGTCACGATGATGTAATGCCAAAATTTATAATTTTATAACTTTTAATTAAAATTGAATTAAAAAAAAATTCTGCCTGGTTTGTGGCAATAGACTCATCACCTGTTCCATAGTGGGACGTGAACGTGACTGGCGAAAAGTGGGAGTGTACTACACTCTTCTGCCTATCTGTTTAGGAATTATGGGCGGGATGTTTACGTACCCTCTATTTGTTAGCTGTAAGTGGACTTAAACGATGTCAACATTATAACGTTCCAAAACTTGTCAATACTGCAATCGATTATGATTATTATTGGTGTCTTCATTGCTGTTAAAATACATACGTAGATGTTGTCCTGTCTATCTCCCAAAGGAGTAGTCCATCTATCTTCTGACAATCCTTTTTCACCTCTTCAACATTATTGCTATATGTTCTAAATCAACTTACATTATCAGATTCAAAACAATGTAAGTTCGGTATTTTTAGCATTCTATGGAAAAAGCTTTATAAGGCTTTTCAGGTTCGCGTATTCTTAACGATGATGACACCCGGAATTACGTATATACGAAATTGTATGATGTCAGCTCACTGATAAGTTGTCATTGCCGACTTTCCTGGATTTTGTTTTTAAATTTCGGTGCCTTGACGAACGAGAGGCACAGGTCTTGATGGTGCATCAAGTTTATGGGCCAAAAATGGCTTCTCATCGAAATGTTTCCTTATAAAGTTCTAGATTATTATAGCGACCCGTAAATTTATGTACTCGTTCTAGATCGAAATAGCTTTGGTTATTGTAAGAATCTCTAATGATGAAACCTTAATTATTATTATATCGCCGCGCTAGGTTCCTTACGGTGAAGGTAAATTACACCAAGTGCCAAATTTTACTTCATTACTATGTAATGGTATATCCCATGTTAATCAACCATCAATACTATGGTATATCCCATGGAATTTTAAAGTTTCGCTTTTTTCTTCTGACAATGAGTTCGTCAATGACACAATTGCAGAAGTTATAAATGAGACACAGTGGTGGCAGGAAGCGGTAAATAAATCAAGGAGCGGTTAGCGGATTGCGTGGGAAATAGTGGCAGAGTCAGAGTGAGTGGGTGTTTTGTGGCGCTCGGACTGGCGGCGTATCTCGGGCGGACAGGCACCATTAACTGGTTGGACCTATCGCATGGTGACGCAGTTCGCGATTTTAATAGCGATTTATAAAAAAAAAAAATGTTTTGGAGGTAGTGTTTTATCGTTGGGCTTTGTGGCTAAAAATTCTGTTCTTAGCATCTCCAACTTTATGAGGCATTTGCGTTTTTGAGATAAATATAATATATGTGTAAAATAAAAAATCAGTTATCTGAATTTTCTAATACTTCATAGTTTAGCTACAACTTTCAATTCGTGTTTAGGTAGAAAAATTAAAAATCGTGTAAGAGCGTAGCGAGTACAATTATATCAACATTTTAAATAGAACATTAACCAAACTTAAGAATATCACTAGGTATAAACGGAATTTTGAATGAAAGCCCAAAAAAAATCATTCAATTAATAAATTTCACACTAATGCCCTCAATCTTAATATATAAATGTGACGAAGGTACTAAAGAGGAGGTAAATGGTATAAGTTTCCTTTAAGGTTCTATAGATGCTCATTTTATTTGGAAATCTCATGCAAAAAGTAAAAAAAAAATTTCAAGATATTTCTACCCCTTTTTATTTTTGTAGAGACTTTTTCTGCTGCTACAGCGAGATCTGATAATCTTGAGCAAATACTTTTATAAGATGTAATACTATCTTCTGGGGATATTCTGTAAATGCTCAGCTTGCTACCGTAGGTCAAAAGAGATGTGTCAGAATTGCAGATAAATAAATATAAGGCGAAAGTTATTCTACGTTGCAAATATTTATATTCCTGGAAATGTTTTCTCATGAATAATAGCAGTAAAATTGCGTCTTGAAACAATTCATTAGATAGACTAAAATATTATTTGTCAACAAAAAGCTAAAAGATCCAAGAAAATGTCGTTATAAAAGACATAAAAGTTTTATATTATTTTCGGAATGAAATAAAATCACTAGATGGCTGTAAATTTAAGACGAATTTACTTTTAAGCGCTGGTTGTTAGATAACGCTTTTACGTACATAAATACATATCTTCCTACCAAGTCCCTTACGGGGTAGGCAGAGACCACGAACTGTCAAATATCCCTATCCTTGCATACCTGCCGTGCTTCTTCCATATTCATCAATCTTTTTATACATGCACGCCGGTTTCGGAGACTTCTAACTCCCACATCAGTCAGAACACGAACTATTTTGGTCGAGATAGGTGAGCCTTGGTCTCCCTCGGCACCTGCGTCCATCAACATTCGCATTGTATATCTGGTTCCTCATTGTTTCATCAGGCATTCTTTCCACATATCCGAACCAGCATGCCCTTTCTCATTTTTACACCGATACTCTCTTTCATACAAAGCATCTTCCTTACATCAGA
>DWED01000778.1:0-10322 GCA_018245795.1 Protelbella ruficauda | reverse complement strand
GGATTATAGGCGTGATGTTACGTTTTTTTTATTGAAAGTTTGCCTTTTATCAACATCTTTGCGAATAACAGTTAGTGTGGGTGGCAAACGTCACAATACGTATTTCCGTACGTATTTTACGTATTTCCCGAATTGGTAGTAAAAGAAGTGTGGCACTCAGACTTTTCTCCAGTTATGCTAACGTCCCATGAAATAAATCCCAACTCCGAGCTGCCACAGGCAATTTCAAATTAGAAAAACCCAATAAAACTTTGCCCGACCCAGGTATCGAATCCAGTACCTCTTAATCAGCCGTCGCGCTTGCAACCAGGAGGCCAACCAGGCCCTATTTATGGATATTACTATTGTTTAAAAGAATAAATTATGAAATGTATAATATGCGAGTGATAATGTATACTACAAGCTAAATACATACAGAATGTTAGACTTTTAATATCCGCGCTGTTGAAGAATATACAGAGATATATTTAGTTTTTAAAACTGAGACAGCCATATACAATATACACATGGACCGGCAACCACACTCTTCTCCTTTCAATTTGGCACCAAGATACAATACAAAACATACCATTTATACTATCCCTATTACGAAAAGGATAATTGAGAAAAAAGAGTTGGACTCCATCTGTCTGATGTCTTGTAAAAACGACTGCTGTCGCAAATTGAAGCTATCATGCGTTATCCTGTTGGAACCGACCCTATACACCTTATAGATGTAAGGCCAGTCTAATGTGACACAGTAATTTTTTTTTTTATTTATATGACAGTTGCTCAAACAATATAATTATATAACACCGAAGCCTTCTCATATTCGTGGAAGTATCACTTCAATTTACCCATTTTAAAAATCAACTCTCATATATAAATGTAAAGTAATTTGTTTCAGCTATGACAAATAGTTTTAAAATCAAGTCAGTGCTCGTACCTGCATCACGAGAAGCAATAAAGCAAGACGATTTAATAAAAATCCACTTACTCTATAAATACTCGTATAATGTACATATGTAGCCTTGCGCCAGGCGCAGGTATATGTATATAGTTTACAAGTTTTTACCCGTGGCTTCACTCGTACGGAAACATGTACCTCTATAAATTATGTTACCCACTTAGTACGCTGTTTTGCTTCTTCAGAACTCAAACTATCTCTAGAACAAGTTTCAAAAAAATTGCTTTAAGATTACGTTTTTGACGCGAGAACAAACATGTTTATATGGGTTTCACCTATTGCAGCTTATCATCTGCCGTACCTTGATCAAATTTGCATTTTACAAGACACTTCTAATTCCCATTATTACTGGCCCGTCAATCCAGTGGTTAGCTCTATTCCCGCCCAAGTATTGGACTACGAGCATGTTTTTCTTCTATGTCTGGGTTTACAAAACTGTAAATAGGTATACATCAATATGTATATATTTATAACGTGTAGTTTACCAGATGTCTGGTTACCATAACATAGGCTCTCATATAGCGTACCCTGAAGCAGGTGGTACTGTGTATAAAACAAGAGTTATTTATTTAATATAAATATATTTTATTATTATTGTGACATTTCCACCAATAACTGATTCATTATTCTCAGCTAATGCATGTTGACGAAATGAACAGTGCCTTTTTGTATGATGATTGCATTTCGATTTAGCACTGCCAGTGCTAAAGCTTTTGGAACTACGCCAAACTGACAAGCTTAATAAGGTTGGCAGAATTGGTTTTCTGCTATATATGATTTTGGTTCAAAGCTCGCCACAAATTAAGGCATTCATTCTGTCCCGTCCTTACAGGATCAGAGGACATACATATGGAATAAACATGATTCTTACGACGTTCTTAAAAATTTTTGGTATACAATTAAATCAATATAAGTTTTAAAAGAAAACAAAGAACGCATATCAATTCTTTTCTTTTGCTTCCTCTGATCAAAGACCTAAGTTCCTTTGCAACAACACCACAGCTACTCCTGTGTTACCCGCAAAGCAGCAGATTGTATTGGGTGTCCGTTTGTAGGGAGATGTAAACAGACACTAAGGTACGATGCGGTCCATCTTACATCCTAAGTCGTCCCTTCCGTGACCGATTAGGTTAAACTTCAGCGATATCTGAGATTGGATACAAATGTTTATGGGCTACAATCAGCACCTAACACCAGATGGCCCGCTCCCCGTTTACTATTTCTGTCACATAAAAAAGGGACGTAAAATATTTTTATCTCTTCTTTTATATCATACAAGTAGTACGTCATACGAAGACTTTTTCATGTCTTAGAAGGTATAGAAGTATCTTCACATGTCACTGGGATAGCTAATGATTAAAACTTTTATATTTTAAGCTTGTCACCGGCTATTGTAGAAGTTGGATATTTTTCTTATTAAATCGATATGTACTCGTATATGACTTCAGAAACAATATTTTTTCATTCACAAACGTGTTAAAGCGCAACGGCACTGAAATATGAGTTTCAATAACACCGGCAGCGTCCATTACAAATAGTGAAACACGGAATTCCGTAGTTTAATGTGTTCACGTATTCCGATTTAGAAAACCCAGCGCAGGCTCGTGTTGGCGTTATGCCATGTTGATAATGGCATAATGACCTCGAACAGATTAGGCGGACCTGATTCGATCCAAATTTGATATATCTGCTGAAATTGATTGACACGAGCTAATAGATAGTAACCGACTAGGGTTAATTATTAATATTTGTATGTAAACAACTTTAAAAAAGTGGTTGAAATACGAAAGACAAAAATAATTAAAAAAACTTCAGACTGTATTGAATTGCTGGGTTGCACTAGGTGGCATCCTGGAATATTATGTTAATAAAATATGGATTATTAATAGTAATAATATGTCCAACAGGTATGAATGGGATAATTTATACGAAATGTAACGGGGTTTTAAGGATTTGATACGGGCCGTGAACACTCAATCACACATTTACGTAAGTGTAATTGAAGTTTCAACAGACGTTAGCGACGGATCTTTTATGACCTAGGCTGGAACGTTTCCTGTTTTCGGAGAAACAATTAAATTACTAAAAAACAGAAAAACTATAAGTCCAGTATAAGATAGAATGAGATTTGATCCGCGTGAGGTATTCTAAGTATTCTCATTACTGAACGGTATTTGGTCAACAAAATTCCTCGCCTTCATGAAATCTGACAAGCAAAAAGTATTTTCCATGTAAAAAAGATAAACCAATCATGTTCGACTGTTACAACATGGGTTTTTGTTAGTCCTCAAAAGTGAAATCTGTAACTTACAAATACAACTCATGATTAGAAGTACTAACCATTACCGTTTCAATATCACAATAAATGTTGTGGAACTACGTCTGACAATGTTAATTATTATTCACTATAGGTGTTGGCAGGTAGTTGGTGTAGGTAGGAAAAGCAATTAAATGCATGAATGTAGGTGGCCTAACGTTTCAAAATTCAGCCTTTCATTTCGGAGGTTCGGAGTTCAAATCCTGGCGTGCACCTTTTTGCTGAAAAATATAATATAATATGCATTTTAAATTAAATGTCACTCAGTATAGCGGTAAACGAAATCATTGCAAGGAAACCTGCCAACCTTAGAGTTCTCCGAAAAAAAACAATGTTCTCGAAGGCGTGTGAAATATGTTACCCCACAATTGTACTATGGTTTTACGCTGTAATCCTGAAAGAAGACTCGTTTCCAGCAGTGGAACGATAAATGGGTAAAAAGGGGTGGGACAACACATCATGTTATTTAACTACGTTGCCGGAGTGCAGGTGTATATACAATCAATAGTACTTACAAAATATAAGACCCACTACCTAATTATCTTGCATTGGAAAAATAGGCATTACTATTTAGCTTTATTATTACCTGTGAAGCATTTTTCATAATAATTTCCACGAGTCGACGATCACGCGAAAATTTAATTACCGTTCGTCAAGTTACATAATAAACTCCGGCTCCGTTCTAACGCCGCCGTGTGCTGCTAGCTGCTTGGAATCCTTCAAAACAGAATAACAGAATTCGCATAGGTAGGTCCTTAATTAATTTTCCTTATATTACGAATCTGCTAAAATATTTATATTTTCGGCCTTCAGTTCCATTGTGTGACGGATTTAAGTCACAGTAAGACCATTTTCAAGTCGAAGAAACTCAGGCGTGCTGAACATAACGAAACAAGACTCTACGGCAGAACAATAGTTAGAAATTAGCGATTAGCATGTTGTAAAAAGCAAGCAAAGATCTCACATAGAACCTGATAGAGAACTGTGTGCTTCTGAACCTCTAACGAACTGAAAAACAGGAGTATAGACATATGTACATCTAAGATGCGTCTGTTTACTCTACCTATGAGTGTACATACTAACATAGTGTTGCCATAGAAACTAATGATCAAGCGGTATATTCTTGACCATAATTTGCAAATCGCATAAAACATACATTTAATTTTCTTACTGATAAGCCGATTCATATGCAACAGCTAGTACACGATCATGTCATTCGTTCGTTCTTTATTTCTCTAGTCAGAAATGACTAAGAAAAATTTCGAGGAGTTTAAGCCATCTAATGTGAACTGACATAAAGCCACACACTAATATCATCTCAAGCAGTCACCGCAAGAATAATGTTGGTCGTAGTTGCCATAGCGATATAAAGTACTTGGTAACATATATTACAATGAATATACGAAGGCGTTTATAATGATAATCGTAGTTAACGTAAACACAGTTCAGCCTCGGTCCTCTTAAACACAAATCGATCGCGCAATTTAATATATTGTAACTCTTATAAGCCCGATAGACAACTTGCGCCAAAGATTTACGCTAACTGCAGACGAGGCTGGCTCGCCAAATGGCGCCTGTAAATCCATATTACCAGTGCCTCATCCACATTTGTCCTAGTTAACTCCATTAGTTTGAACACCGACACGAAACTCCTTTTGGATGTTACAGAAGAAGTCACACAATCTTGCATATATATGTACTTAGGTACTTCAATCCTATACTTTTTGACTTTCCATTTTAGGCTTCTTAATCTGGGAACCCGTGTCCAACACTAGAATTTTAAAAAGGTTAATAATGATATGACAAACACATAACCTTAAAATTACTTTTCTGTGAACATTTAAAGGAAAACTTGTTTACTTTTTAGTATACTCTCTCTAAGTACCCCATCGGGAAATAATGTCGCAATGTATGTAATTACTTTGTTTAGTTGCATAACAATTTAATTTAAAGCAACATGTATGATACTGACGTATTTCTGTCCAAATTTTTTTTTGCTTATTTTTTTATATAAAAATAAATGTAAATTAAACAAAGATGAAAGATTTATTAAAACTATAATTTTATTTTATCTCATTAACAGAACATTACATACAAACTATACTTACCCACGAACGATGATCTGACATTCTGAACTTGTCTATTAATGTCAACATCATAGAATTTCACGTCGATGTTCAGCGGCCAAGCTGCGAATAGGCTCTTGGTCGTATACTTATCATTGCGTCGAATAATCTTTAAATGAAAGAATGAATTTTTATTTCTTTAATTGTATTTACGGGAAGTAACTATGTACATATACATATGTATGTTCTTACGTAAAAAACAAGTAAGAAAACTTATAAGCTATTTTAATCTAATCATAACAAAGTAAAGCATTTAAAAAAACTTACCTTTGTTTTATTTCAAATGAATGCAAACTCATTTTGTTCACTCTCGTCCAAGTTAATCACGTTAAGCAGATTGGGCGACACGCATTCGCACTTCACCGACTAATTGCCGTTAAATATTTTAAAAGTTAGAGTCGCCCGGGCACCTGCCCCCAACATTTTAATACCCTTTGTAACATTTCATAAAATATTATTACCGTTGACAACTAATTTTGTACTGTTTAGTAAGCTGTATGTACTCAATGGGTATTTTTGTTTCGCTAATAAGACAGTCTAAACATTTTATACGACAATAATGGGGAGAATTCTTCTGCTGGAAAATATCTTTAGAAATAAACAGTGTCTTTGTACGAATCTCTTTTGGTATTGTAATTTTAGTTTGTATTCATTTATATGTACATAAATGATTAAACAAATGTATGAAATGAAGGCGGTTAACATGAGCTTGCTTATGAAAAAAAAAAACATTATTTTGAGTAAAACGAACTATATAAAAGTGGGTTGTCTTTTAAGGCTGTCTCTAGAGGTCATTGTCTGAGAATTTCTATTGCGTATTATACTCTCATATAAGAATTTTCATGACAAAAATAGACTTTCGGTAGGACTATTCGTATTTGTTATATGCCTGATCATAAGAGCTATTCTATTGTAAAGAGGATCTTAGTTCAAACGTCAGGTTAAATGGGCTACTTCGACTAAGCGGCCTTGTGTCGAATTCATTGTGAACACTTTATTTCGGACCATCCAGTACCCACCTCAAACAAATCTTAGTGAGTTGCTTTTCGTTACCGTTACTGAGGCCCTAAAGGTCTATGGTTTGAGCATGCGTTCCAAATCGTTTTTAAACATACGATTTAAAACGATAAGAAAAACTTAATAAATAAACTTTTCATTCTCATTATAATAAAGTAACTTTTATTACGGCCGTCACTATCGAATGGAGATCAGCAATGCACATGTGATAGATAGGCGCCACACATGAACATTGGTATTAAATCCGTTGCTATTCTATACAATGTACACACATGTTATGTTTGCAATTTTTTTTCTTTTTAAAAAAATCGTGTTCTTAGTCATTCCGTTACCTATGAAAACAATGCGAAATAAAAAATTTAAATTATTTACCGATGAATTACGATTACAATTTATTAGTCAGCTGTGTTTTGACGCTCTTGCCGTGGTGTCAGTTAAAAACTGCTATATTTTATAGTTTGTAAGCATATATGATTTTTTACTATACTTGGTTTCTAGCAAATTAGAGAGACGAGAATAAGGTAGACGAGAGAATATTATTGCCTAAGGAAAACTAATGAATGTATGTTGATTTTTGTGACTTCATTATACTTTCACGATTATATTGCGACACAAAGGTATTGCAAAGATACGAATAGTAATTATTTTAATTTTGTCGCTCAGAGATTCTTTGAATTTCATGAAACGATGGCTTAGTACTTTTATTATTTAAAAGCACACATAATGTAGCCTAAGCCTTGTATAATCCCTTCATATTTTCGCTCTTACTCCAAAGCGACGGATTCAATTAAGTAAAAAATGTGAGTTGTTCATAATTAAAAGATGATAATCTAGCGCTGGACTGAAGAAAGGATTCTTCTTTCTTATCTCTATAAAAATTTATTATTTTGTTTAAGAAAGCAAACGATAGGCCATAAAAGCATGAGAGAACATATAAAAAATGTCTTTATTACGTTGGTTTGAATGTCAGTACAACACAATAATCCCAATTGCTCGAGATCTGGAGATTAGAAAGGAGAAAAATAAGGAAATCACTTTCAATATCCGCCGGAAATTAATCTTTTTTCGTAAACGAATTAAATAAAAGCCTGTTTGATTTGAGCTTTCTACGGCCTTATGCCAAACAAATTATTGCGATTCGCTTTAAGTTTAGAACGAATCGATGTAATCTTTAGACGTACTGACATTTTCTGTATTTCGATTTTATTTACCACACATTACAATTATGATAGATTATCGGTGCCTAAATTTCGCATTTTAATCGCAAAAAATATATCAAATGCTGTTCCTTAAGTATCTGGGATTCAAGTGTATCTATTAGCAAAAAAACTTGGTACATCATACTATGAAAAGTCACGTTCGGTAAACATAATAAAAATAGTGAACTTATAATTGTGTTGGTTTTAGGCTGCACTTGAAATATTTACGTTCTCGAATGGTAGGAACACGTCGATCAGCATAGGGAACTGCATCACCCTTGGGAGTATGTAACGTGCGCCATGCCTCACAATTTGGACCCCAATTTATTTGCCAAATTTATATCTTTGGGGATTAGCCGTCGGACCGACCAAACGAATTTATTATTTATTGCTGACGACATGGAAGTAACTCCACCATAATAATGGACATTTACAATGATTTGTTTCGTGACATTATCCAATATTATACCTAATAAATTTGAGTTTTTTTATAGTTCTTGGAACCACGATATGATTGTAGATTGCAATTTCTGTACCATGCAACTTCATATGCGGTCGGCTAGTGGGTGCCCTGGTTATAGACAATTACTCATGTAAGGGCCTAGCGAGGGAGCGCTCCTTAGTTTGATAGATCGTTTGTAATATTCCTTTGTGTGAGGACTACGAACGTACGATGTGACGTACGAACGAACGTAGGTGCTTATAGGTTTTAATTATTTCTATTATTTGCTGATTTTACATTTCCATTGTATCATACTTACATCCAGTTATCATATTAAATATGCGCATGCATACGAGAAAAGCTCTTTCTAAGAGTGCATACTCTTAGAAGGAGCTTTTTCGGATTCCCGGATGGATGGATGGCTACTTGAATACTTAATCGCTTTATTTTATCGTAGCGTGCAAGAGTGTATTAGATAACATTTACAAATGAACTAGGAGAATTTTTATAAATGTAAATCGAATTTCTTCAGAGATTTATTTACATATTACTTTTACTCGTAAATTATTTCATTTTCCGCTTCTGAACACACCTTCGTATTAAATTTCACGCCTCTAGGGATGTATCAAGTGTTGTTTACAAGAAATGCCAATTGCGCGTCAAATCTTGTCTTCTTAAGAAAGACATTCCGAAAGTTACAAATTGAGTTATCTTTTTGGTGGCGAGACATATCGGAAACTAGCTTTGGATACTAGGAAGACTAGAAAATATTAATCTTAAGCAACATTGTCTTCTTACCGTTGACGCTTGCTGCAAATAGCTTTCAAACTGATGATATAATATTGTTACTCAACAATGTGAAATGACAGGGTATATTGAAGATCGCGTTGAGTTAGGCAAAGATGATAGAAAAAACAAGGTTCTATTGAGAAGAATTATATGTGTAATAAAATATGTTTTATGTTTTATACATTCAACGATAATAAGCGTTGATTAAAAATCAAAGAACTTGAAATAGTAGAACTAGAAAAGTAATAAACTTGAGTAAAGACCTTCGACTCCGACAAAAGCGTGACTTACTCGTAACTTCAGACAACAAATACTAAAAGAATACTAGTGGTTACATTTGGAACGATAATTTTGGTAAAAATCTAATACATCTATTCGTTGGTATCTAAGTATAGTTAATTGTTAGCATTTAATATCTCAAAGTACTAGTATATACACTCCTGTAATATCATAAATGTTTGAAAATACTGGAATCTTCCATGGCGCGAAAGTTGAACGAATTATGACACGAACCGGAACTGGTTTTGATCTTTTTTCAATAATGTTTTTATTAAAGTTGTGCTTCCATGCAGGCAAGGAGGTACCAAAATAATTGTTATTACATATGAAGTTCAATTACAATTAGGGCTCATTTAATCCGAGTAGTCTGATAGGGTGAACGGGGATCACGCGTGTTATGACGCCACTAACAGACGCGTTTCAATCTGTTCGATCGACTGTGGTAGGCATAGGAAATGCCCTCAATAGCCGACTGTGTCGACTTCGAACTTAGTCTTTACACAAGTAATTACCATAGATAATATGAGATTATCGCCAGGCAAGCAATTTCCACCTGTCTACCTGATGTAAATGAACCTTTAGCGATGAAACTGTAATGTGCTGTAAGTACTCGACATTATAAAGCTCGAAGCAAAGACAAAAATGTTAAAAAAAATATTCTTAAAGATCTCATATAACATTTATTTTAAAAATAAGAATTTGGTACCAACTTTAAACTTGTACTTTGTTCCATACCTATAATAAGTACTTATAACATAATATATGGTGAAACTTTTAGCGTGACACCCACGAGGCGGTGACTGGAAGTTTTATACGTAGCGTATTACTGAGGATAGCTACGCTATCAACACATTCGCAGCCAGGACACGTACGTTACTAAACTTGCGAGATTTCGCCCATACATAGTTTATTAAATTTATGGTGTACATTACCAACTTCGGATATATGCCTGGATACGTTGGTTTCCATACCTACGTTTCATTATTAAACATCACTAATCAGTAACTTAGTTTGTAGTTCATTGCTATAATCTCATATGCATATTGTTTGTAATACAATAAACATACATAACATTTTGTTTTACCATTTTCATCACGCCTCTAATCCCCGAAGGGTTAGGCAGGGGAGTGTAGTACATTCTTACGTTTCACCAGTTACGTTTACGTCCCATGGAATAGGTGGTGAGCCTATTGCTATACACCGGGCA